>PVKP010004528.1:0-97077 GCA_004027715.1 Plecturocebus donacophilus
AAAAAAAAAAAAAAAAAAAAAAAAAAAAATACAATTATAAATGCCTGCCATTATCACTTGGCCAGAATAGTTGAGGTGTTTGTCCAGGGTAGACTGATAAGACAACTTGTCCCTTCTCATATCTATACTGATTTTATGTGTTCCCCACTCAATCCATCTCCAGAGTTGAAGAGTGGGTCTGCTATAGGAAAATTACAAAGGTTGCAACTTGTATAGAATCTAGTAATACTGTACTTTTAGATGTGACCTCAACATGTGTTAGTTTTTTCACACTTCCATGCCTTTTACCTGTCTAGTCCATTCTCTCCTTCTCTAACAGATGAACTGCTACATATCTTTCCGGACAAATCTCAAATGTCAACTCTTCCTGAAGTCACCATAATAGGGTTAGTCCTACCTACCTTTTGTCACCAGAGCACTTGGTACTCACCCTTAGATTTCCTTCACTGCAATACAATTAACTTCCTGAATGCTTGTTTCTAAGACAGTGAGGTCCCCAAAGACAATGATGGTGTTTGTATATGTTTGAATTCTCAATGTCCAAGCATTATTCTACTGTTGCTGCTACAAAAGTCCACTCTGCCCAATCTTAATCTGTCTAGAGAACCAAGTGGAGAATCTCATGTGCTTAAAAAACATTACTTCTTCATGAGGAGGAAGAAAACTATGCTCATTATTCTTTTTGGTTATTTATTGAGCATATCAGTTTTAAAATCATTAAGTATGAAGCATTTTAGACCTGAAAGAAACTTCACATTTCCCACTCCAAACTTCCTAAGGACTAACTGACTAGTCTAAGGCTATACAACCAATCAGCAACTGAGCTGGGCAGATTTGGGTGAACCATTCACTTAATGTTACTGACTGTATTGCTCCAATGATGTTTAGTACACCCTAATTAGACCTTCAGCCACAAACAAAGTTACTATTCAGTTGTTCTGCAGAGAGGAACAGAGAAGTTGAAGTATGCACTTATGATACCTAAATATAAATCACAGTTTACAAAAAAAGGCCCTCTAATTAATGCTAGATGATCAAATTATATAGATTATCAATGCTTTGCATGTTAAGTAACCCTGCCTATTATTTTGTATCAGTATCAGCAGTGATACTAACCTAGTCTTTTCACTGTTTCTTTAGAAAAAGTAATATACATTTTACAGATTAAAGATAGAATGAACAAGTAGCAAACTGATGAAATCTGAATGTTACTGCCAAATTTCCAGTATAATTTGGGAAGTGTAATATTCAAATTATCATAAAATAAAATATACATGGTAAATTTTCATTTTTATACTCAATTTTTCTTACAACTTGCATGTCAAAAGTTTGTAGTTTGCATATTTCTCAATAAAAGCTCTGAAATTGGAAATCACAACTTAAAATTCCATTTTAGATACTGAGAAGGTAAACAATATAACCTTAAGCGTTCTCAGGACTTATTTTGTCATTATTCATTAAAATATCTTCTTTAAAAATCTTTTCAGTTAATTCTAGCAGTGGGAAAAGTATCTGTCTTTAAAGTTTTTCTGCTTTCTTTTTTTAAATACTTGAGATTTCAGCTGGGTGTGGTGGCTCATGCTTACAACCCCAGCACTGTGGGAGGCTGTGGCAGGGGGAGCACAGTGCCCAGAAGCTTGAGACCACCCTTGGCTGGAGGCAGACTTCCTCTTCTCTACCAAAAAACAAAAAAGGCCAGCCGTGGTAACCTACCCCTGTAGTCCCAGCTACTTGGGAGGCTGAGGTGGGAGGGTCGCTTGAGCCAGGGACGTCAAGGCTGCAGTTGGCAGTGATTGTGTCATTGCACTCTAGCCTGGATGACAGAGTGAGATCCTGTCTCAAAAAAACCAAACCAAACCAAAACAAAACGAAAAGGCTCTGAGGTTTCAACACAGCATTTAATCCAAAACATAATTTCAATTAATTAAAATGAATGTATTGGCTGGACGCAGTGGCTCACGCCTGTAATTCCAGCACTCTGGGAGGCCGAGGCAGGCAGATCACTAGGTCAAGAGATCGAGACCATCTTGGCCAACATCGTGAAACCCTGTCTCTACTAAAAATACAAAAATTAGCTGGACATGGTGGCACGCAACTGTAGTTCCAGCTACTAGGGAGGCTGAGGCAGGAGAACTGTTTGAACCCAGGAGGTAGAGGTTGCAGTGAGTCAAGATCGCGCCACTGCACTCCAGTCTGGCGACAGAGCAAGACCTTGTCTCAATACAAATGAATGAATGAATGAATTTATTATTTATACATCCTTAATAACATTTAATGTATACTAATATAACTAGTAAAATACAATATAAAAGTAGGCTTGGCTTGCAAAATTTCCTAATGGTTCTCAAAGAAATCAAGGTTTCATCAAAATTCAACGACTTGTTCAAATATCTGAGACAATACAGAGAACTAACCACCTCCAAGTAATGAATGCTATTATGATTATGGATGTAAGGAACGCTAGTGACCTCCACTGTCTACTTTCTTTCCAGGCTGTTATGTTCATTTTGCTCACTGCTTTAAAAATCAAAGAACTATGGAACACTGAAAATACACTGTTTCTTAATGTCAGGTTAAGAAATAAGATGAATTTTTCATTCACTAATCTGTTTTTTTAACCTGTACAGTCACTTTCACTGCTCTCATTGAGTTATAGTAACAAATTACAAGAAAATTGCACTGTTACATGTTTTAGCAGTTCTGTCAGTTTTAATATGATTTCTGTTAATTTAACAGAAATCATCTGTTATACTGTTGAACCACCTACCCCTGCACAGCACACAACTGTTAAAATGTAAATTGCTCGACTATTTTTAGCTGCTGCTGAAAAAAAATTCCTGTCTTCGGGAATAATGATTTGAGGCATTGTGTTCATTTTGTTTATCAAGCAGCTATTCAGCCTCTAGTGGGCCCAAGTGCTTATGCAAGCAAAAGCTTTTAAGAATGCCTGCAGCTGCAATCCAACCTTCCAGGTAGGCTGCAGGTTCGGAGCACAGCTGCCCTAGGCGTCATAAAACTCTGATCCATCTGGAACTGAGTTTCAAAGAGGATTTCAAATTCGACTTTCCATGTATCACACAGAAGAGAAGGCGGGGGAAGAACACAGAAAAGACGGAAGGCAAACAACCAAAAAGATGGTATCTCTACACTAGCCTTAATAAAAAATAAAAAGCTCAGACCCTGCTGCTCCTTCTAGATTACTACTTGCCAAGCCGGATATTCCATTCAGTCTATACTTCGATGAGCTGACTCATGCGGCAGCACCTGCGCCCATGTGTTAAGTACTGCCAAATAAAAGCCCAACATCCATTTACACAACAAAAAGATGTACCCTACAAGGCACTGGGGCCTCAATCCAACAGCCTCCCTCCCCATTTGTTCTAAGCAAAGGGAGAAGAAAAAAAAAAGTTCCTTTTTGCACCAGAGATTTAAAAATTGTAGGTGGATTTATCATGTAGGTTCATTTACAAATACTTTTACTTCTTTAAAGAATAAAGTATATTTAATAGCACAGTCGCCCTACAGTATTAAATTATCATAGTCATTAATGATTGTTCCACCAAACCTTTCCAACCTTCTTCATCAAAGCCCTTTATTCTCAAAGGATACATTTTTGAGGAAAGAGGGATCAACAAACTAGTTGCTTGAAAGCTTTCCTGATACTAGGCTGAAGTTAGGAAAGGCTTAATGAAGGCTTTAAAACCCACAAGGGCTTCACAGTGAACATCTGACTTGGTGATTTATGCATATTAATAACCTCAGTCCTACTGAGGCAAGCTGAGCCAAACATGTACTCCGAATCTTAATGTCTTTAGCTCCATTGGGATTATTACAAATGTAAATTTCTAAGATTTTCAGCTATTAATCTCTGTCTGTCCTCCTGTTCAGCAACATAATGACTAATTAAACATCAAAAGACCTGTATAGGAGATCATCTTTGACAGCTACCGACCTAGTCCTCTTCCCAAGAGGGGAATTCAAATGACAGGGACACAGAATAAGAGCATATGAGTAAGCTACAAATCATTGCAGAGAAATCTAAAAACCAAATATTAAACGTGGATTTACCTCAATCAATGATTTTGTTGAGCACTGAACAATTACTATGTAAAGTATGCCTACTGGCATCAATCAAATGCACCCTTGTAGCAAGGAAATACTGAACACCTTAAATCACTTTGTTTACCATCAAGTTAAAAAAAAATAGGTACTTACAGAAGAAGGCAAACCAGGAGGCACCTTTCTGACTTTTTTTGCTTGCAAAGGATCTGCACATGGAAAACAGTACATTTCATCAGCACATTATACTGAAAAAAAAAAAATCAGACTTCAAATGAACAGAACTTTTTCCCCTAGTGTCTTTCTTGTTTTCCAATATTTGGGAATAAGCAGCAAAATACAGTAACGGGGGCCTCCTTTCTTTTAACTAATCCCAGTAAAAAACAGGTTCTCCAAATAAAGTGATACCCTTCTGAAAATACATATCCCATAAATTTGGGAAGATGACAACAAGTGAACCAATACAAGAAAGAAAACAACAAACTGATAAATGTATGAGGGAAGGTAATGAATATTTCTTAAGAAACTGTTCTGCCGGGTGCAGTGGTTCGCGCCTGTAATCCCAGCACTTTGGGAAGCCAAGGCAGGTGGATCACCTGAGGTCAGGAAGTTGAGACCAGCCTGGCCAACAGGGTGAAATCCCATCTCTACTAAAATAGAAAAAAATTAGCTGGGCATGGTGGCGGGCACCTGTAATCCCAGCTATGCAGGAGGCTGAGGCAGGAGAATCACTTGAACCTGGGAGACGGAGGTTGCAGTGAGCCAAGATCGTGCCAGCCCAGGCAACAAGAGCAAAACTCCATCTCAAAAAAAAAAAAAAAGCTGTTCTGTGCCACGTACTATACTAGGGACTTTCCAGTTTCATTTGCAGAGGGGCACTTAGTGTAACAGGTTATATTAATAATATGACTCTCTAGCAGAATCATGTCTAGTATCTGCATCACATTGAGAATTAGGCTTAAAAGCATATTTTAACAACTGAAAGCTAATGCTATGCTATAATTTGTTTAAAATTTGAAATAAAGGAATAAAATTAAGGTTATAATAATGTCAAGATATATGAACTGCTAAATATGGGCATCGACATACACAATATCATTCAGTATTAAGCACATTTACTTTTAACATTTTGTGGCTTCAACCACAACTACATCATTAATTATAATTTGACCCTGAATGTTTATATTTATTTCCAGGAAATAACTTGACAGAGAAAGTATATTTCTTTCTAAGATAGAATTTATCAATATAAATGAAAACATCAGTATTTTATGTTAATCTGTCTCGTGATATAATTTTACTTATCTGTCAAATATAATAAAACCTGTTCATCTTATTTACTGTAAAACAAAGTGATAAACTCAGTGTTCCAGGTTTACACAAATAATAGCTCAAATTCAGAATTTTCTGAGTGGCTCATTATTAGGAAGAGAGAACACATGACGAAGCTGATGTAAAGTTTACACTTTATACTTCTGAAAGCTGTCAAAATGAGAATTGAACAATCACAGCACAATCATTCCTCAGTATCAGTGGGATTGGTTCCAGGATCCCCAAGGATACAAAAATCCACAGGTGCTCAAGTCCTTTAAATGAAATGATGTAGTATTTGCATATAACCTATATACATCCTCTTATATACTTTAAGTCATCTCTACATTATGTATAATACCTAATATCATGTAAATGCTATGTAAATAGTTATTATATATATTGTTTAGGGAATAATAACAAGGAAAAAATAAGTCTATACATGTTCACGACAGACGCAATCACCCAATAAAAATTTTTTTTCTTATCTGTGGTTCGCTGAATCCACAGATGAGAAACCTATGGATGTAGAGGTGGCCTCAAGTGATCCTCTGGCCTTGGCCTCCCAAAGTGCTGGGATTATATTTTCCTGGGCCATAAATGACACCATACAATAAGACACTGAATAAAGGAATGAAATTAAGTTTATAATAATGCCAAGATATGATACATGAACTATTAAATATGGGCATTGACATAGGCAATGTCATTCAATCACCCATCTATGTTTGAGAGACAGGATCTTGCTCTGTTGGCAAGGCTGGAATGCAGTGGTATGAGCATAGCTCACTGCAGCCCTGAATCCCTGGGCTCAAGCAATTCCCCTGCCTTAGTCTCCTGAGTAGCTAGACTTCAGGTGTGTGCCACTGCACCCAGCTAATTAAAACATTTTTAATTTTTTAAATTGTGTTTCGCTATGTTGCCCAGGCTGGTTTTGAACTCCTGGCCCCAAGTGACCCTTTGGCCCTGGCCTCCCAAAGTGCTAGTATTATAGGCATAAGCCACCATGCCCAACCCCAGTTTAACCCATTTAAATTTGGGCTGGGAATTCTCTACAGTGAATATCTTAGGAGGCTGCAAAGTTAAAAAGGCAACTTTATATGTAGCGTATGAAGAAAACTGTACACAAAAGCAAAGGGTGAAGCATTTATTCCCTACCCCGAAAGGCAGGCCTGTATTTCCTTAAAACAGAAGTGCCAAAGATAAACAACATCTGGCACACGCTATATTTGTAAAACCCCAACTACTCATAACTACTACAGTATTCCCTTGAGCAAAAGCCATACTCTTTGTACCAAAACAGTCAACTGAACTGCTCCTACCAGTTTAGAGCCTATCATTCTACTTTGAAGGCATTATTAGTAAAGGACGTTGCTACTTAGTTTAGGCCAGTTTTTCCATTGCCATGTGAATAGAAATTTTTCTATTTGGTTACCTACCCCTACACAATCAATACAAAATGTCCAATTTGAAATCATCAACCTGGGATTCACAGATCACTTCTGAGAGGTTGCAAAGTACAACAGTTATGAGATGGCTGGGAGCGCTGGCTCACACCTGTAATCCTAACACTCTGGGGGGTTGAGGCAGGCAGATCACTTGAGGTTAGGAGTTCAAGACCAGACTGGCCAACATGGTAAAACTCCGTCTCTACTAAAAATGCAAAAATAAGCCAGTCATGGTGGCATGTGCCTGTAATCCCAGATACTCAGGAGGCTGAGGCAGGAGAATCACTTGAGCCTAGGAAGTCGAAGCTGCAATGAGCTGAGATCACACCACTGTACTCCCGCCTGTGGCACAAGAGCAAAACACCATCTTAAAAAAATAAAATCAATTAAAATAAAATAGAGGAAGCTGGCTGGATTCTAATTTCAGCTCCATCATATAGCAGTTAATTACTTAACTTTCTTTGAGCTTTAGTTACCTCCATGTAAAAAGGGGGCATCACATCCTTTTGTGTATTTCATGTACTGTGTTAATATATGAAAGACACTTAGGGGAGTGCCTAACAAGAGCATGACACTTAACAAATTTTAGCCATTATTATTAGGTTTCCATTAAATTGTGGGGAAAAATAATTATAAACTGGGTAATTAGATACTGCTGTGCAGCATGTTGATTTCCTGAAGCACCTAAATAGTTTGTGAAGATGCTGGGTTGATGTAGATGCTCTCAAGAGTCCTTTTAAACTCTGAGACTTTATCAATAACTGCAGTGCTAAGAATGGCTGACACTGAGAAATAGCTTTAAAGAACGTAATAAGAACCCACTAAATGACATTTACACAGGAGATAGCTGGGCGACTCTGGGCATCAAGAGAACTACCATAGCCCAACCCAGTCTTGGCCAAGTTATTTAGCTTCTTTGGGTCTTGGTTTCTCACTTGTAACATGAAGTTACCATTACAACCTCATAGAGGTTTGTAAAAATGTAGTGTGTACAGCACTGTTCCTGGAGTGGAGGAGACAATCAACAGCATCTATCATAATCAAAATGAAAATGAAGAAAACATAAGTTTTACTTTATAGAAAAATCTGAATTTTAAGTCTAGATTTTTCTAAAATTTACTCCCCTCTTTCCTAGTTATTTCAATAATTAATTTTCCTCTGAACTTAATAGAGTATTAGTTTGTATTAGTGCTTTTTGTCACAGTATACACTCACATAGCATACTAACATGGTATTTTTCTAAAGTAACACTAACATTGAATCTAGACTCCAATTAATGTTCCTATCCTGACTAACTCATTAGGTAGGAAACAAGACAGGAAATGGAAAAATGCATTTACAATTTATCATTTCTTTATAACAAAAAGTGTACTGGTCTAAATCACCTGTGTTGACTTAACAGTATACATACTAAAGCATCCATAATACTGAGAAGTGGATACATCTAATCAGAGTTCTCTATGCTGAATATGATGATCCACCATCATGCTCTTTTATACCCTCAAACAGACCCTAGCCCCAGAGACCAGAATATCTCACCAAAACACAGGTTAACAGAAAGTAGATACATAAATATGAAGCAATCAACAAATGCCTGTGCAATAAAAAACTGACATAATTTTTTGGTGGACTACATTTTAGAAGCTCGCCTACTTTTAATTTAAAAATGCTTTGCAGGTTTAATTTTCTTGTTTAAAAGATCTTTGGTAGAGATCACCAAAAATTCTGACATTTAAACACAGTTTGGATAAAGCATTAGAGAACACCTAAGGCTTGCGTAAGCAGCAACATAAAATAGACTGGCCTCTTTAGGCTATGTATAAGACATAAAAGAAGGAAGCTAGTGAAAAAATAATCGGGTCTGAATGCTTCATATGCACAAAGTTTCCTTCTGTAATCATGTTTCAGAACTAGATAGGGGTGATAGTATAATGTAGTGAATGTAGTATACGCTACTCAACTTAACACGGTATATTTTACCTCAATTCAAAAAAATGTGGAGTGTAGAAGCAAGTAATATGCAAAGGACAATGAACCTGGAGCCAGAAAATCTTAAATTTTATTCTAAATACTAATCATATGAATGTGTCCTCCCTTTGGACCCTCAGTTTTTATATTAAATCTAGGATTATATCCACTGACTAACAGGATTGGTGAATTGATGAGATGAGAATGTATATAAAACCACCTTGCAAACTGCGTTACATAATTTTTAGTAAGGAATAAGGCATTAACATTAGAACATGAAATTCTAATTACAAGAATAAAAAGTAGTGGTCTCATTTGTACTTTACCAGTAAAACTGGTTGTTTGAAACTTGCTATAATTATGGCTTACAAATTGAACAGTCATCCAAAATTATTCATGGCCAAACCTTCCATTAAAAACTTGTAATGTGTTTATAAAAGTAAGAATTTTGATAATTTCATTTATTAAATATCCAATGAGTGTATTATTTTTGTTCAAATAAGCCCTGACACCAACATGATACCCAAGAATCCAAATCTCTTCTAATTAAAAGCACAGCCGGGGCTGGGCACGGTGCCTCACACCTGTAATCCCAGCACTTTGGGAGGCTGAGATGGGCAGGTCACTTGAACTCAGGAGTTCAAGAGCAGCCTGGGCAACATGGCAAAACCCTGGCTCTACAAAAAATAAAAAATCAGCCAGGCACAGTGGCACGTGCCTACAGTCTCAGCTATTTGGGAGGCTGAGGTGGGAGGATGGCTTGAGCACAGAGGCTAAGGCTGTAGTGAACCAAGATTGTGCTGTTGCATTCTTGCATGAGTAACAGAGTGAGATCTTGTCTTAAACAAAAAGGAAAAAAAAGCACACCAAGAAGTACAGACTAAGGAAGGAAACAACAACAACAACATCATCTGTGGGATGAGATTTGCTGTGTGATACACTCACCAAGCGGTGCAGAGTCATGAAGTGGTCTCCTCCTAGAACTTGTGGCAGAGAATGAATAGTAGGCTGTCCCTGGTTTTCCTGAAGAAGACAGCTGTGCTGGGCTCCCAAGCCCTATATCTTGCCTCAGGAGACTAGACTATAAAACAAGACCAAGAAAACAAGTTATTTTCCTGCTGATACTGACCCAAACCTGAACATTTCATCACTTATGAATTATTTATAGTAACTTCAGCAATGTCTTAACTTAGGAAGCACCCAATAAGTACTTTTTGAATTTAATTAGATCACTGGTTTCAACCCAGACTTTCTCTTTTTTTCTCCACCCTCACATTGCCTGCTTTTTTTTTTTTTTTTTGAAACAGAGTCGTCTCAATTACTCAATCAGGCTAGAGTGCAGTGGTGAGATCTTGGCTCACTGCAACCTCTGCCTTCTGGGCTCAAGTGATTCTCCTGCCTCAGCCTCCTGAATAGCTCAGATTACAGGTGGGCAAGACCATGCCCAGCTAATTTCTGAATGTTTAGCAGAGATGGGGTTTTACCATATTGGCCAGGCTGGTCTCAAACTCCTGACCTCAGGTAAGCCAGCCATCTCAGACTCCCAAAGTGCTAGAATTACAGGCTTGAGCCACTGCGCCTGGCCACATTGCCTGCTTTATAATAATTATGTAGATCTATACAATCTTAGCGTTGAAAGTCACTTTAGTGGCTGTGTGGTCCCACACTTTTTAATCATCAGTATTTTGAAAAATGATTACTGGTCTTTGCTTTAATACTTTCATGAACACATAAGGCAGCAGAAACTCTGTTCTTCTTCCTTTCCTTTTTAGAGATGGACCATGCTCCCACCCAGGATGGAATGCAGTGGCATGATAACAGCTTACTATAACCTGGAACCTGGGCTCAAGTAAACCTGCCTTAGTCTCCTGAAATAGCAAGGAGTACAGGCACATGCCACCACACACAGCTAATTTTTAAATTTTTTTGTAGAGATGGGGTCTCCCTAACCTGCCCAGGCTGGTCTTGAACTCCTAGGCTCAAGCAGCCTTCTTGTCTTGGCCTCAAAAAGAGCTGGGATTACTGGAGTGAGCCACTGCAGCTAGCCCATTCCTGCTTTCTTCATTCGTGTCTCATGACATTGAGTTTGAGAGTCCTCCTCATCATCTCTTTTTTAACACTATATTTAAGTAACCTATTAAGAGGTTAATATTAGCTAACATAAATAGCTATGTGGGTCTTCATTTTGTTGCACGTGCTGCTATTAACTCACATCCCTCCAATGTTGTACTTGTATAGTTTGTGCTTTTTGGTCCCAAATACAAGACTTAACATTTATCTCTAATAAAATTCACCTTATTATACTTGGTCCATAATCATTCATCCATTCCTATCTTTTTCAGATTCTTAGTCTGTCAACCAATGTATTTGCTAGCCTTTATAATGTCTTAGGCATAGAAAATATGATTAAGAGAAAACTCATCACGATGGCAAGGATGAGGAGAGAGACCTGAGGTAGTACAGTGCAATTATGAGACTGTCAAGTGCTTCATTTCTAATTCACATTCAGGAGCCCTAACCTACTAACTCAGTAACCTTATTACAAAACAAATGAAGTTAGTTGGGCAGAATTTTGCTCCAAGATTTCTGGTAGCTGAGATGAAATGGGATCACAGAATTGAAAGACAGGAGAAAGAAAGACCTCAAAAGGAAGCTGGGTTGAAATACACTTGAGAAGATACTCTCAAGTGAAAAAAGCTGTGATTCCTCCGGTACATTTACTAACCCCCTACTCCACCCACCATATGTTTAGTACCCCTTATTGCCATCACCATACTCTTAGTAGTAGTTGTTTCAGCCACTGAGTATCACAAAGGAACTAAGAAATAAACTTCAGCTCTGGTCAAAAATAATCAGCAGAACTTTTGAACAGTAGCCCTAACAGCCCAATCTCTGCCTCCAGTCTAACAGTCAAGAAAAATAGTCATTTAAATGACTTTTCTTTGGTGTTTAAGCTTTTTAAAAAGGTGAGGTGGAATTTATATAACATAAAGTTAAACACTGAATATTTTCAATCAGTGGCATTTAGTACATTCATAATGTTGTTCAACCATCACCACTCTCTAGGTTCCAGAACATTCTCATCACCACAAAAGGAAACTCCCTAACCATTAAGCACTTACTCCCCATTCTACCCTCCTCCAGCCAATGGCAACCACTAATCTGTCTCTATGAATTTGCCTATTCAGGATATTTCACACAAAATGGACTCATACAATATATGGCCTTTTGTGTCTGTCTTCTCACATTTAGAATCATGTTTTGGAAGTTCTTCTATATTATATAGCATATATCAGAGTACTTCTCTCCTTTTTAGGATAAGATTCCATTGAATATGGATATACACAAACTGTTTATCCATTCCTCCACTGATGGATGTTTTACTTGTTTCCAGCTTTTAACTACTGTGTATAGTACTGCTATGTAGATTCATACACAGGTAAGTATTTGAGCACTTGTTTTAAATTCTTTTGGGTATATAAGTAGCAGTGAAATTGCAGGGTCATATGTGTATTCTATGTTTAACTTTCTGAGGAACTGACAAACTGTTTTCCACAATGGCTGCACTGTTTTACAGTCCTACTCGCAATGTACAAAGGTTCCAATTTCTCTATATCCTTGCCTAGTTTCTGTTTGCTTTTTAAATTATTGCTATCCTTGAGGGGCAAAGTGGTATCTCATTTGTAGTGGTTTTGATTTGTATAACACTAATGACTAATGATACGGAGCTTCTTTTCATAGGTTTGACGTACATTACAGTATGTCCTTTGGAAAAATGTCTAGTCAAGTCCTTTGCTCATTCTTTTAAATGGGTTATCATTTTGTTGTTGAATTGTATGAGTTCTTTACATATTCTGGATACTAGACTTATCAGATACATGAACTGCAAAATGTTCTCTCATACTGGCCAACGTAATTTATAGATTCAATGTCATCCTCATCAAGCTATTGTTGATTTTCTTCACAGAATTAGAAAAAACTACTTTAAATTTCATATGGAACCAAAAAAGAGCCCACATAGCCAAGACAATCCTAAGCAAAAAGAACAAAGCTACAGGCATCATGCTACCTGATTTCAAACTATACTACAAGGCTATACTAACCAAAACCGCATAGTGCTGGTACCAAAACAGATATATAGGCCAATGAAACAGAACAGAGACCTCAGAAATAATGCCATGCATCTACAACCATCAGATCTTTGACAAACCTGAAAAAACAAGCAGTAGGGAAACAAATCCCTATTTAAGAAATGGTGTTGGGAAAACTGGCTAGCCATTTGCAGAAAACTAAAACTGGGCCCCTTCGTCACACCTTATACAAAAATGAACTCAACTCGATCAAAAACTTAAACATAAGACATAAAACCATAAAAAACCTAGAAGAAAATCTAGGCAATACCATTCAGGACATAGGCATGGGCGAAGGATTCACGACTAAAACACTAAAAGCAATGGCAACAAAAGCCAAAATTGACAAATGGGATTTTAATTAAACCAAAGAACTTCTGTACAGCAAAAGAAACTATCATCAGAGTGAACAGGCAACCTGCAGAATGGAAGAAAATTTTTGCCATCTATCCATCTCAAAAAGGGCTAATACCCAGCATCTACGAAGAACTTACACAAATTTATAAGAAAAAAACTAACAATGCCATCAAAAAGTGGGCGAAGGATAAGAACAGACACTACTCAAAAGAAGACATTTATGTGGCCAACAAATATATGAAAAAAAAGCTCTTCATCACCAGTCATTAGAGAAATGCAAATCAAAACCACAAGAAGGTATCTCATGCCAGTTAGAATGGCGATCATTCAGAAGTCAGGAAACAACAGACGCTGGAGAGAAGATGTGGAGAACCAGGAATGTTTTTACACTGTTCGTGGGAGCGTAAATTAGTTCAACCATTGTGGAAGACGGTGTGGCGACTCCTCAAGGATCTAGAACCAGAAATACCATTTGACTCAGCAATCCCATTACTGGGTATATACTCAAAGGATTATAAATCGTTCTACTACAAAGACACATGCACACGTATGTTTATTGCAGCACTGTTCACAACAGCAAAGACTTGGAACCAACCCAAAAGCCCATCAATGACAGACTGGATAAAGAAAATGTGGCACAAATACACCCTGGAATATTGTGCAACTATAAAAAATGATGAGTTCAGGTCCTTTGCAGGGACATGGATGAAGCTGGAAACTATCATTCTCAGCAAACACACACAAGAACGGAGAACCAAACACCCCATGTTCTCACTCATAAGTGGGAGTTGGACAACAAGAACACGTGGACACGGGGAGATGAGTATCATATACTGGGGCCTGTCAGGGGGATGGTGACTAGGAGAGAGACAGCATTAGGAGAAATAGCTAATGTAGATGACAGGCTGATGGCTGCAGCAAACCACCACACCATGTGTATACCTATGTAACAAACCTGCATGTTCTGCACATGTACCCCAGAACTTAAAAGTATAGTAACAGAAAAAAATTCCACATAAATTTAAAGATCAACATTTTCATTTCTGCAAAAAAAAAAAAAAAAAAGGCCATTGGAAGTTTGATAGGAATTGCACTGAATCCACAGACTGCTCTGGGAAGTATTGACGTCTTAATATTAAGTGCTCCAATGGACTGAATACCAAACTTATTTACATCTTCTTTAATTTCTTCTGGCAGTGTTTTTTAGTTTCCACTGTACAATACTTCACTTTTAAATTAATTCTTAGTGATTTCCAAAGGAAACAAAAAAAAATTAAAGAAATTAAACTAATTCTTAGGTATGTGATTCCTTTAAATACTACCGTAAATGGAGACGTTTTCTTAATTTTGTTTTTGGTTTATTACTAAATAAACCATACATCCTGCAACTTTACTAAATTTATTTATTTAATTTATTTATTTTGAGACGGAGTCTTGTTCTGTTGCCCAGACTGGAGTGCAGCGGCACGATCTCGGCTCACTGCAACCTCTGAGTCTCGGGTTCAAGTGATTCTCTTGCCTCAGCCTCCTGAGTAGCTGGGATTATAGGCTGTCCGCTACCACATCTGGCTAATTTTTGTGTTTTTAGTAGACATGGGGTTTCACCATGTTGGTCTTGTTCAGACTGGTCTTGAACTCCTGATCTTGTGATCCGCCCACCACAGCCTCTCAAAGTGCTAGGATTACAGGCGTGAGCCACTGCGCCCAGCCTAATTTATTTATTAACTCTAATAGTTTTATTGTGAATTCCATAGGATTTTGTATACATAAGATGGTATCATTCTGCAAATAAGTATAGTTTTAATTCTTTTACAATTTGGATACCTTTTATTTCTTTTTCTCACCTAACTAATCTGTTTATTTTTTTTGAGACAGAGTCTCGCTCTATCTCCCAGGCTCCCAGGCTGGAGTGCAATGGTGCGATCTTGGCTCACTGCAACATCCACCTCCTGGGTTCAAACAATTCTCTTAGCCTCCTCAGTAGCTAGGATTACAGGCGTGCATTACCACGTCCAGCTAATTTTTGTATTTTTAGTAGAGACGGGGTTTCACCATGTTGGCCAGGCTGGTCCTGAACTCCTGACCTCATGATCCGCCCACCTTAGCATCCCAAAGTGCTGGGGTTACAGACGGGAGCCACTAATCTGTTTAGAACAAGCTTGTCCAACCTGCAGCCTGTGGGCCACATGGCCCAAGATGGCTTTGAACATCACTCAACACAAATTTGTAAACTTTTTTTTTAGGCAGTCTTGCTTTGTTGTTCAGGCTGCAGTGCAATAGCACGATCTTGGCTCACTGCAACCTCTGCCTCCTGGGTTCAAGCAATTCTCCTGCCTCAGCCTGCAGAGTAGCTGGGATTACAGGCACAAGCCACCATGCCCGGCTAATTTTTTATATTTTTAGTAGAGACGAGGTTTCACCATGTTGGTCAGGGTAGTTTTGAACTCCTGACCTCATGATCCGCCTGCCTCGGCCTCCGAAAGTGCTGGGATTACAGGCATGAGCCACCGCACCCGGCCTCGTAAACTTTCTTAAAACATTAAGAGTTTTTTTTTTTTAAGCTCATCAGCTATCATTAGTGTTAGTGTATTAGATGTGCAGCCCAAGACAATCACTTTTCAAATGTGGCTCAGGGAAGCCAAAATATTGAATACCCCTGGTTTAGAACTTCCAGTACAGTGCTGAACGTAAGCAGTAAACATAGACAATATTGTTTTGTTCCCAATCTTAGGGAGATGATTTTCACAGTTAACCTCGAGTATACTAGCTGTGGATTTTTGGAAATGACTTTTACTAAATGGAGTAAGTTCTCTTCTCTTATTTCTAGCTTGTTAAATGCTATGATCGTGAAAGTGAAAGAGTGTTGGATTTTGTCAGATTAATTTTTTTTTTTGAGACAGAGTCTCACTTTGTCACTCAGGCTGGAGTGCAGTGGTATGATCTCGGGTGACTGCAAGCTCCACCTCCCAGGTTCAAGCAATTCTCCTGCCTAAGCCTTCTAAGGAGCTGGGATTACAGGTGTGTGCCACCATGCCTGGCTAATTTTTGTATTTTTAGTAAAGAAAGAGCTTCACCATGTTGGCCAGGCTGGTCTTCAACTTCTGGCCTCAAGTGATCTGCCGGCCTTGACCTCTCAAAGTGTTGAGATTACTGGGTGAGCCACCGCATCCAGCCAAGATTCTTTTGTGGCATCAATTGAGATAATCATATGAGTTTTTCCCCCCGCTTCATTATATTAGTGTGGTTAATTACAGAGACTAATTATCATAGGCTGAACTACCCTTGCATTCCTGGAATAGAACTCCCTTAGTTGTGATGTATAATCTTTTCAATATGCTGCTGGATTCACTCTGCTAACATTTTTTGTAGAGGAATGTGCAAAAAGTATATTGATCTATAATTTCCTTTTCCTCTATTATTTTCGTCTGAATTTGATATCAGGATTATGCTGACTTCACAGAATGAGTTAGGAAGTATTTGAGAGGAAATGGCGTTATTTCTTCTTTAAAGGACTGGTAGAATTCACTAGTGAAGCCATTTGGTCCTGGACTTTTTTTTTTTTTCTTTAGATGGTCTCACTCTGTTACCCAGGCTGAAATGCAGTGGCTTAATCATGGCTTACTGCAGCCTTGACCTCCTGGACTCAACTGATCCTCTCACCTCAGCCTCCTGAGTAGCTAGGTCTGCGGGCGGATGCCATTACACTCAGTTAATTTTAAAATGTTTTATAGAGATCAGATCTAACCACATTGCCCAGGCTGGTCTTGAACTCCAGGGCTCAAGTAATCCTCCCACCTTAGCCTGCTAAAATGCTAGGATTATAGGTATGAGCTGCTGGGTCCAGCCTTTGACTTTTCTTTAATGGGAGGGTTCTTATTACTAATTCTATCTCTTTACTGGTTTTAGCTCTGTTCAGGTTTTCTATTTCTTCTTAAGCCAGTTTTGGTAGTGTGTTTATTTCTAGGAATTTGTCCTTTTCATCCAGACTAATTTTTTAGCACATAATTATTCATAGTAATCTCTTATAATTTTTTTATTTCTGTAAAGTCAGTAGTAATGTCCTGTATTTCCATTTGGTAGTTCGACACTGTTTTTTTTTTTTTTTCTTGTCAATCTAGATAAAGGTTTATCAATTTTGTTGATCCTTTTATTTATTTTTATTCTTGTTAGCTTTTTGAGACAGGAGTTCGCTCTGTTATTCAGGCTGGAGTGCAGTGGCATGAACAGGGCTCACTGCAGCCTCAACCTCTCAGGCTCAAGTGATCTTCCTACCTAAGCCTCCTAAGTAGCTGGGACCACAGTTTTGCACCACCACACCTGGCTAATTTTTAAATTGTTACGTAGAGATGGGGGTCTCACTAGGTTGCCCGGGTTGGTCTTGAACTGGCCTCAATCGATCCTCCTGCCTTTGCCTCTCAAAAGTGATGGAATTACAGGTGTGAGTCACCATGTTGATATTTTTAAAGAATCAGTTTTGATTTTGTTGATTCTATTGTCCTTCTGGTCTCTATTTTGTTTCTGTTGTAATCTTTTGTTATTTAATTTCTTCTGCTGATTTTCAATTTAGTTTGTTCTTCTTTTACTTGTTTCTTAAGGTATGAAGTTAGGTTATTGATTTCAGAGCTTGCTTCTTTTCAAATGTAGGCATTTACAACAATAAATTTCCCTCTGATTATGGCTTCTGCTGCATCTCCTAAGTTCTGCTATGCCATCTTTTCATTTCCATTTAATGCTTCAGTTTCTTTAAATCTTATTCAACAATGCTGAAGTATACATGAAGCAAACAATGCACTACACCAGCCGAAGGTCATTCATTACATCTTTCAGAAATACTCATAATTAAGAATGTAATTTTCCAGACTCCCCAAAGTATACAAAAGAAAAGCTGATACATTCCCTTATAAAGGAGCAAAGTAAAGAGAAGACAATTTCGTTACCAGGCAATATAATGTGTCTATGAAAAGACTACAATATTAATTATTTAGAATTGTACAAATTCCAATAGATACAACATTTCGTAGATTGGGAGATAAAGATGTGATTATCAGACATAAAGAAGAAATAGTCTCCATTAAAATAATAACCTCCAGAAGAAATGACAAAAGGGAGAAAATGATCAATATAAATATAAACAACAGGCATATGTATTCTATTTATCTGACAGACCATGAGCTATGGATTTTCTAATGGTGTGATCTGTCTGAGAGTAGTATAACCTAGGAATCATTAAGCCTCCCATAGATGTTACGCTGAAATGTCCACTGTCACATCTGTTTTACATTTCTTTCTTTTATTTTGCCCATGCTGGCACATTCAACATTGCTTAAATGGCAAGATCAGAATGTGGTTCGTAGTACTATTACCACATGCTTAAGGGCAGAGGTCAAGTACCTTGAAGTTTTCCTTTAAACATCACTGGTATTTTAACAGGATGTTTCCTGCTCAGTGCCAAACTGACTTTCATTGACATGTTTTGAGGTACCTGCTGCATTTACTACTTCATCTGCATTTTCTCAAGTGGAAGGCACATATGAAGCTGGTCATAATATACATATAAATATATCAGAAGGAAGGGCATGTGTATGTCTCTCAACAGCATCCCTTACACTAACATTCCCTGACATACATATTCTAATGGGAATATAAGATAATGATTTATATTAAAGATAACAAACCAGAGCTTAGAGGACAAAGTGGGTCTGTTTTTGAAAATATTCTTCTTGAAATACAGTCTCAAATGAAACACAATATATTTATGTATTGGCTATGGCTGTTTTCATGCAACAGTGTAAGAGTTCAGTGTTGCAACAGAAAAAGTATGGTCTGTTAAAACCTAAATTTGGCTCTTTTTGGAACTTTTTTTTTTGGCTGCTAATCTAGTATGTCAGAGGAGGGACAAAGGACTAAGTCTGGAAGGTGGTTAAGAAAAATCTGTTTGCTTAATAAGGTAAAGATAAACTTTCAGACAAGTAAAATTTAGCCAGTGAGTTGTTTCTTCAAAGAAATAAAATAGTAGTCATGATAAGAACTAGAGAGGAATGAAATAATCTAAATGATGAAAAGGAAGTGTAAAGTCTACAAAAATACTGATGTTCTGGAAACAGCACTAGTTTTGGAGTTAGGCATCCTGAGTCCAAATCCTGACTGGTAATCTTGGACAAATTATGTAACATTAATGAATCTCTTTCCTCTTCTACAAATAGCTTACAAGGTTGTTGGAAGAACTAAACAAGGCTTAAAAGTAAAAGTACACAGCACAGTTATTGGCACTGGTTAACAGAAAAGAACTGTTTCATTTTTTCTTTTCCCATTAACTCACCACATTCTAAATATTACAAAATGACTCAGATGAAAGATATTTTTATTCTGTGTCCTGGGCATAAACCTTTCGTTTTAAGTAAGTGATCTAAGTTTTCAGGAGACTCTGTTTGCCCTGAATTCAAGCTGACTGGGTTACAACTCCCAATGGCTGTGGTAAAAAAGGATGCTGGAAATAGGCAAGAGAATAGGGGCAGAAGTGACAGATCCCTAGAGAGGACTGACAGATGCTAAATCCAAAGAGGGGTGTGACAGATCCAAGCAATATCAATTAAGATCAAGAATAAACAGGAAAATGTCAACTTATCTCAAATAATTTAGCAGAAGTGTGTGTATTTGTGTATATAAAGTCACATACAGCATACAAACATATTCATACACACAGAATGAGCAGAAAGAAAAGGAATGTGTATACACAAATGTGGTGAAACATGAACTGATGACTCTTGATGAAAAGCACATGGATGTTCATTATATTATTCTTCATCCTTTTCTATAAGTAGGTAACTTTTCAAAATAAAAAGTTGAAGTAGAGAAGAATAAAATATTGAGGGCCCCCTAGTACGTTTTCAAAGGTACTACCTGATTTAGGATTTACAACAAACTTTTTTTTTTTTTTTTTTGCAATCTTAAGTAATTCTATAGATTTCATGTATTACAGTGATAACAAGTAGCGACACCCTAATAATGTGAATTCAGGTCTGCTCAGAAAGCCCTTTCCTCAATACAAGAAGACTTCTATATTAGTTTGGGAACACAAACCATATTTAAGATTGTTAACTTGAAAACATAAGTGATTTCTTTCATGAACTTGTGCATTACAATTATAAGGCTGAGGTGGCTACAGAACACATAATCATAGATTTTCTATCTATGCAATCAACGGTAAAGAAAGAAAAAAAGGAGAACAAATCTTTTTAGGAAAAAAACAAGTTTATTTGCTACCAGTTTTAGTACTGATATTTTCCTCACTATACACAAATCTGGATATGTGGTTAGGAAATGTCCTGTCTTCTTGTTCCACAGTGAGTATTAATGCCAAAAAAGATGCACAGGCTATACTTCATTCAGCTCTCCTAATCACAGCAATAGCCATCTTCCTGTGTTTAATCTGTATCATGATCCATATATTAGGCAAAGAAAAAATTGCTTTTTAATATAAGACCATATTTTATCCTGTTAACTAAAATAAAATGTTTAGTACTCTAAGAATTACAAAAAGTTTAAAATAAAATTTTCTCCACAAGGACTTCGCAATCTACAAGTATTTAACAAACCAATGAAAAAAATCCAATTTTAAAAAATCAAGTGCTAAACTATAAAAGCCTAAGATGTTGATATTCTAACTTTAAGAAAATAATGTATTTTTCTTTATTTGAGTCTTCAAACATTTAGACAACACTAAAGCCATATCAACTATTTTATTTTTCTCCTCCTAAAATAAAATTAGATATCAGCTCCTATTATTGATTTTTCTGTCTTCCTAAAACAAATGAGAAGCATTATTGATTATCACTGATCTTGTCCTGGAGGTATCTTCGGCAAAAAGAATACACAAATATCCCAGAGGATATAGAACTAGGCAAAGCAGTTTCATTGTGACGAGCTATCTTATTCAAGGCAGAATTAGTATTCTGAAATTACAATGTATTAATTTCTTAACATATTCTTGAAAAATAGTCTTTTTATAGTCATCCAGACTATAAGATATAGTCTGGATGACTATAGCTATATTTTAGATGTATTTTTCTAAAAATAGATGACAAATATATATGACAAAATATATGTAAGACAACCCTTCATTAATTTTTCTCTAGTGAGAAAAAATTAAAAATTTTTAATTTTTTCTCACTAGGGAAAAATTAATGAAGGGTTGTCTCCTAAAACCCTAATGCAGCCTAGTTAGCTGGCATAGATTAAGTGATCCAACCTACAATAAGTGAGTTTTATTTTGAATTACATATGACAAACCTCTAGCCTGTGAACAAAATGCCCAATTTTTAAAAATAGGGATATTCAACAGCCTATGTGATACATATATTTTAAGTTTTCTCTGTTCATCTGTAAGAAATACCCCTAATTCTCAAATGTGAACTTGATGAGTGTAAGCCTTGGTGGTAGTAACGAACAAAAAGTAAAGGAAAGGAATAAAGTAGTAGGTAAGCTTGGCCAACATCCTTTATTAATGGGAACTCTTCTTAATTATATTAGAAGGTACTCTAAATATGATTCTACAGGAAGACAGAAGAATATCCTACGTAAAATGGTGCTGTTCGGTAAGCTAGGAGGATTCAGAATCATACTGCAATAATCTGGATATTCTTTATTCTCAAAAGGGAAAATAAACCGGACACAGTGGTGTGCGTCTGCAGTTACAGCTACTTGGGAGGGTGAGGCGGGAGGACTGCTTACACCTTGGAGTTTGAGGCCAGTCTGGGCAAACAGTGAGACCATAAAAAAAGAAAAAGAAAACCAACAGAAAAAAACAGAAAGGGAAAATTAAGTGCTGAAAAACAGGCTAGCTTTCTCAGAACTAGGTTTTATTAAATGGCTTTGCTTAAACGCCATATTAAACATACTGTGATATCCAATCATAACTTCGCATCAAGTAAGGGCCTAATTAACCCTATGTCAAAAATTATTAGCATCATTTTATGATTAAAATTTGGAAGTACGAATCTATTAATTTATTTTAAAAAATAAGAAGAGTACCTAATATGTTATAGTCACATATCTCAAAAATTTAAAGTAGTTATTGATATGAATTCATGGAACCTCTGCTGTGTTATTAAGGAATTCCATTTCAAGTTTATCTTACACCCCTGAAATGCTATGCACTTTTAAATAAATAAAGTCAAGGAGCTGTTCAAAAGATTTATCTTTTTGAGGAGGGAGTGTGAGGGAAATTAAAGAAATAGGTATAAACACAATTAAAACAGAATATATAAACTGTTAAGATTTCTTAGATTCTTTATGCTACAGTACCACATATTTCTTTCATCACGGAGGGATCGAGAAACAAAATTGTTCTAAGAGCAGAATTATTACAGTATTACCATATTTGCAGTTGTTCTAATTTCCAAAAATCACCATATCTTTTAGCTTTAAGTCCATTTGAAGTTTCAGGGATCATGACAGAGTAATCCAAGTCACAATCAAATCAAAATGAAAGGGTGAGGGCAACTCAGGGCAAAAAATAAATGTTGGGCTTTAATAGTGTGTCAGTCTTCTGTTAATTTTCTACAAATGATTAAGAAATCTAACACATTTCAAATTTGGAAAATATGGCCATTTGTGAAATAATTGTATTATGATGCAAATTCATTTACATTGAAATTTCAGGGATATGTTAGCAATTATCAGCATGTTGTTAAAGAATTCTATCCTGAGAATCTCATTAGATAGTGATGCAAACTACAGTTATCACTCTGAGAACAAAGGGATCTTGAATGAGTAATCAATAGCAACTGGCAGAAAATGAGACATTAATTATGATCCTCTCTAGTGTTTTATCTAAGACAAGATTTCATTAAAGGCTTTGTGCAATCTGAATAGTTCTAAGTCATTACTAACACTTTGGACAATATATTAATTTGGGGCAGAAGGGGGTGGGAGAAACAAAAAAAAAAGTGAAAGATAACTGAGATGCTTCTAATCCTTTCCTGGGTCAATAAAAAACCCCCGGCCACCACTAGTCAACTGCTATATTGGTTCTTTTACAAATTCCAAATCTTACAATCTCAACATCAAAGACTAATAAATATTGTCCATACTTAAGTGTCATGCAGGTTTGAGGAGATAATGACACTTATCCATCAAATGAATCCTGCCAACAAAATTAGCCTCATCTTTTAAAAAAAAATTTTTTTTTTTGAGACGGAGTCTTGCTCTGTCACTCAAGATGGAGTCAATGGTGCCATCTTGGCTGACTGCAGCCACCGCCTCACGGGTTCAAGCAATTCTCCTGCCTCAGCCTCCTGAGTAGCTGAGACTACAGGTGTGTGCCGTCACGCTCAGCTAATTTTTCTTTTTTTTAATATCTAGTAGAGATGGGGTTTCATCATGTTTTCTAGGCTGGTGATCCTCTCACCTCAGCCTCTCAAAAGTGCTGGGATTACAGGCATGACCAACCGCGCCTGGCCAATCAGCCCAATCTTTCCAGCTTAAAAAAGAGAATACACTATGCATGTAACATTACATTGCTAACATATGATAATCCAGCAGTTTCAGTTTCCTAATCTTCTTTAATTATTAGTAGCAATAGGAAATTTTACCATCTGAATTTTGTTGTTTTTTTTTTCACTGTTTTTTTTTCTCCATGTCTCTCCCAAATCTTTTATCAGACAATGAGAAGATATCACAGTAGAGAGATCTGGGATGTAGATCAATAAAGACAGACTTGGAAATAAAAGAAATATGAAGAGAACAAGCTAAATGTCATTTTAATATATCCAATATTCAAATAATTACAAATATACAATAAGAATGACTTTCTTTTAGGAATGTACAGGCTTCCATTAAAAAGTCCAACTTCCAAAAATCCTATAGGGATTTTTTTGAAAGCAGAGTATTATGAAGTTAGCAGTGAGCCTACTCTAAGCATGTCTACCTCAAAGTGAGTTGTTTTTTTGAATGTCTCAATTTATAATTCTCTTATTAAAAAGGGCTGACCAAATGATTTCCTATGTGTTACCAGTATGCTTTTATGCCTTTTCTTTATTGAATACAAAGAAGTCAGCTATGTGAGGTACTAACTTACATTAGAATAGCAGATGAAATCTTATCTTTTGTTTTTGTGGAAATAGTGTTATGTAGTCCTAATATTTTCTGAAGACTTCTAATACTTTGAAGCCACTTTTTCCCTTTAATACTAGCTTTAACGTAGCAACTAAGTACCCTCTCATCTTAATTCCTTGCATTTTCGTAAGTATAATTAAGAGTAGGCATATAGTTAGGCCTCCAATACTTTATAAACTGAAACATTACATACTGGACATCTTCAAAACATTAAGCTTTTTAGTTTAGAAATTTCATATACATAAAAGTAGGAGAAAACAGTAAAATTAACCTTCATGTACCTATCAACCAGCTTCGACAGCTGTCAACATTCTGTTGTTCCTGCTTCATTTGTTCTGCCATCTCCTACTCCTTGTTACATCCTCCAAAACTAACAATAATCCCTTATCATGTAATAGCCAGTATGTTGTCACCTCTTTTTTCTTTGTTTAGAGATGGCATCAAATCTCTACCCATTATTTTATAGGCTCTTTTCTCCTCAAATAAGTTTGTGAAAAGAATAAATAGAGTTTCTGAAACTGCTTCCAAAGAGCACTAAGTATCATCAAAAGTATAACCATCAATTTTTATGGAGAGAACAGAAACAAACAATGAATGCAGCCTGGGTAACATGGCAAAACTCCATCTCTACTTTCTAAAAATATAGAAATTAGCCAAATGTGGTGGCACATGCCTATAGTCTCATGAGGCTGAGGTGAATTACTCAAACGTGGGAGGGCAAGCCTGCAGTGACCTGTAATCACGCCACTGCACTCCAGCCTGGGTGACAGAGTAAGACCCTGTTTCACAAAAATAAAAATAAAAAATAAAATAAAATAAAAATAAAAGAATGAATGAAGCTTCTTCCCTGCCAAGTAAACCCTGCATAGTCCAACTCTATTTCTCTAGCCTTTTAACAGAAATAGGACATTAAATGTCTACTGGCTGGGCACGGTGACTCATGTCGGTAATCCTAGGCCTCTGGGAGGCTGAGGCAGGTGGTCACATGAGGTCAGGAGTTCGAGATCAGCCTAGTCAACATGGTGAAACCCCGTCTCTAATAAATATATAAAAAATTACCCCGGTGTGGTGGTGGGCACCTGTAATTCTAGCTACTCAGGAGGCTGTGGCAGGAGAATTGCTTGAACCTGGGAGGCAGAGACTGCAGTGAGCTGAGATTGTGCCATTGCACTCCAGCCCGGGCCACAAGAGCGAAAGAGTATCTAGTGCCTGATATTTCAAGATCAGACTTTCTTCCCACAGAACAATTTATTTACCTATGTTCCAAAAAACCCAGATTACTCTGCAGGCAGCTGATGGCTTATTACCCTTACCAATAAGCTCTTTCCTAGATCATATGGTTCAGATTCAAACAACATTTTCTCAATGCCTACTGTGTGTCAACTAGTGTGCATATCCCTTTCACATGTTACCTTATGAGTCAATCATCTCTGGATAGCTTCCATATCAATCCAAGAGCTACTCTTATGTCTTCTTAACCTTTGTGACTCCCAAAATGCCTAAATCACCAGTCTACTCTGTAAAGGAGGATGTTGTTAGCCCTGGAAACCACTTGACTTGTGACATTTTAAGCCCAATATTCAATTCAACTCTTTGACATAACCTCCTATTCTTACACTGCCATCATTCTCTTATTACTTACTGCACCTGTTCTTTCCCTGCATGACAATCGATATCTTGACCTTTTTTCCAGTAACAAAGTTTAATCATGGCTTCATTTCCTTCCTTCGAAACCTAGACTACACATGGTTTATTACTTCAACCATTCTCTTATCACTACATCAATTCTCCTATCCTAATATTTATCAGCTATGAAGTCTTGTATAAATCATGTAACTTCTTGAGGCTTCAGATTCCTCAGCTATCAAATGGGAGAAATAATAACAGATGCATCAGTAGCAACAATACTACCACTTGAGTTCTGCAGGGACAAAATGAAATTATGCTTACGGGGTCAAGTGTCTGATACACGCTAGTCATTACGTAGTATCTTAATTGTTAACCTATCTAACTGGCCTGCAATTCTGATCACTATATTGATTCAACCATTTGCTGTCTGTGCTTATACATTTAGTTTGCTGGGTAGTATTAGAATAAAAGTCGAAGCACATATACAACCATATAGGTTAGTGTCAACAGTAATTTCTGGTCACCAACCTCAGATGGATCATAACACCATTTGGAAAGGTTTTTACTTGTCACTAGAGAGCTCATGGAATTGAGGAACACTTTAAGGTCTTCTGTTTCTTTTCCTTTAGAGACAGGGTTTCTGTCACCTACATTGGAGTATATTGGTGCGATTATATCTCACTGTAACCCTGACCTCCTAGGCTCAAACAATCCTCCTGCCTCAGTCTCCAGAGGAGGGAAAATACAGGCAGGCAACACCATGCCCCCTTTAAGGTTTTTTATTTCTATTTAACAATAGGTACTGTAATCTCTTATAAAATACCAGTAAAGTGGATGTCTACCCTCTTCTTGTAAACATCCAGTGAGAGGCATGTCATTTATCTACCAAAGTTTAATATTCTACCCCATTAACAGCTCAACACATGATAATATTTCTTTTCAAAATTAAGCTGAGATGTGGAATGCTTAATTTCTACCCATTGTCCAACATTTTACCATTCAAACTTATAGAAAAGTGAAATTATGCTTCAAACACTAAAAGATGCTCTTCATGTTATTTGAGTACAAATTTCTTAGTTCTTCTCTAAATGAGTTTACTTATGCCTGTTTTGAAAGACATGTGCTCAGAATAGAATACAGTATCAACTTTCTTGTTCTTAATATTATGTTTCTAATAATTCTGCCCAAGACTGATGTCCCTACTATTAGGTTTGTTGTTACATAAAAAAAGAATTAAAACTCCTATTTAAAACAACTAGTTTTCATTAATCCTTTTGGGGAAAGAGCAGGCCAGTATAATCATGTTACAAAGCAGAAACAATCTTGTTCTCGACATTACCATAAAACATAACACTAGAAAAGACTAGAAACTTGTTAATCTACTGTACTTAACCGTCTTGTCATGAAGAGAAACACTGTAGAAGCCTTGGGTAACTTTACAGAGATGTAGGAATTTTTTTTTTTTAAGAGACATCTCACTCTGTCACCCAGGCTGGAGTGAAGTTGCATAATGATAACTCACTGTTATCTCAAACTCCTGGGCTCAAGTTATCTCCGTCAATCACTTGAGTGATCAGCTTCCTGAGTAGCTAGGACAACAGGTGCACACCATCACCTGCAGTTAATTTAAAAATTTTTTTGTTGAGATGGGAATCTTGCAAAGTTGCCCAGACAATCTGAACTCCTGGCCTCAAGCAGTGCTCCTGCCTCAGCCTAGAATGCTTTATACATACTGGATATCAGTTCTTTGTTAAATATATGTTTTGCAAATTCTGAACTTGTAGACTGTGGCTTGCCTATTTATTTTTTTCAACCTACGTCTTTTGATAAGCAGGAGTCTGTAGTTTTTGTTTTCTTTTCCTAAAGAGACAGGGTCTTGCTATGTTGCCCATGCTAGCCTTGAAATCTATAACCCAATTTAGGAAGACATGACATCTAACTGACAGTAAGCCTTCAATGGACGTTTGAAGTTTTCATTGCTGAAGCTTAACAATCTTGTGTGAAATTTTTCCCTCAGTGTTTCATGCTTTTGGATACTACTATAAACGGTATTATTTTATTAATTTTCTAATTTTCACTGTTGGTTTACAGAAATACAATTAATTTTTAGATTGACTTTGTATCCTCTGATATAGCTAAAATTATTATTTAGTTCTAGAAATTTTCTTGATGATTCCTTTGGATTTCCTATGTACACAAACACGTCATCAGCAAATTCAACTTACTACTTTCCAATTACTCTGCCCTTTTTTCTTGCCTTCATACACTGGCCGAGACATAAAATGGTGAGAATAAAAATTCTTACCTTGGTGCTGACATTAGGTGGAAGGCATTTAGTCTTTCATCACTAAGTATGTTAGCCATAGACATTTTTCATGCTGTCTTTTATCAAATTGAGGAAACTTACCTTCTATTAGCTTGCTGAGAGACTGTCGTGGTATTCAATTTTATCAAATACCTTGTCTGTATCTATGGAAATGATCATAATGTTTTTCTTCTTGATTCAATTATAATGTGGTGCACTAAGTATATGGATTTTCAAATCTTAAACCAACCATTCACTTCTGGTACAAACCACATGTGTTGTTTGAGTATTACTGGAATGTTGCTCACCTGATAAAAGAGTTGAGAAATGCTGATGCCTCTATTTTCTAAACTAACTTGTATAAGATTAATATTATTTTTATCCTAAACATTTGAAAGAATTAATCATTTTGAACGAAGCCATATGACCCTTATGCTTTCTTTGTGGGAAGGTTTTTTTTACTTGATTTTACTTTCATTAATAGATATACACCTATTCAGATTTTGTTTCAATCTGTCTTCTTTTGCTAAGTATTTTTCAAGAAATTCACTTATCTAAGTCGTCAAATTTACTGAATTAAGTTATGAATAATATCTATTATATTCTTAATGTATGTATGATTTATAGCAGTAACGTCTCTTTTCATTACCCGACACTGGTAATTTGTGTTCTTGCTACCTTCTCCTCCCCCTTGTGTTAACTGGTCTAGCTAGGAGTTAACTTTAAGATTTACTTCAAATAGCCAAATTTTGGTTTTGTTAGTTTTCTTCTATTACATTGATTTCTGCTCTTATTTGTGGTATTTCCTTTTTTCTATTTATTTTGGGTTTACTTGGTGCTTCTTTGTCCAGCTAAGTTCTTAGGGCAGAACCTTGGTCATTCACTGTAGATCTTTTCTGATAGAAGCATTTAAAGGTATACTTTCCTTCCAGGCACTGTTTTAGCTGCACCAATCAATTTTGTAATATCATATTTTCATTATTATTCCATTAGAAATATCTTCTGAATTATCTGTGGTTTCTTTTTAAAATGATGGGTCACTTAAATATGTTGTTTTAACTCCTGAACATTTGGTGTTTTTCTAGGTATCTTCTTAACATTGTTTTTTGAGACAGAGTCTTGCTCTCTTGCCCAGGCTGGAGTGCAACAGCACAATCATAGCTCACTGCAGCCTTGAACTCTTGGGCTCAAGCAATCCTCTCACTTCAGCCTCCAGAGTAGCTGGGACCACAGCTTCATGCCACCAAAGCTGACTAGATTTTCGTTTTCTTTGTTTTTGTTTTTTAAATTTTACTAGAGACAGAGTCTAATTATGTTGCTCAGGCTGGCCTGAAGCGATCCTCCTGAATTGGCCTTCCAAAGGGCTGGGATTACAGGCATGAGTCACCATACCCAGTCTTACTGCCTTCTAATGTACCTTTGCTTTTTAATAAACTTTTATTTTAGACTCAGGGGTACATGCTCAGATTTGTTATAAAGGTAAACTCATGTCAGGGGGTTTGTTGTACAGATTATTCATCACCCAAATAGTAAGCCTAGCACTCAATATTTTTTCTGGTCCTTTCCCTTCTCCTATCCTCTACCTTCAAGGAGGCCCCACTGTCCATAGTTGCCTTCTTTGTGTCCCTGAGTTCTCATCAGACTTCTTATTTAAGTCTTTTGTGTCCAGAGAACATACTTTGTATGATTTCAAATCTTTTCAATTGACTGACACTAGTTTTATGAACCAGAATATGATTCCAGCCTGTTAGTGTAATGTGTGCCAATGTAATGTGTGCCCCTGAAAGGAATTTATGTTCTTCAGTTGTTGTATACAGAGTTCTATACATTTTCATTTAGGTCAATGTTATTGATAGTTAATTTTGTTCTACATCTTTACTAAGTTTTTTGTCTAGTTATTCTATAAAATGCTAAGACAGAAGTATTCAATTTTTCAACTAAGATTGTCAATTTGTTTTTTTTTTTTTTTTTTGAGACAGAGTCTTGCTCTGTTGCCAGGTACCAGGCTGGAGTGCAGTGGCATGATCTCGACTCACTACAACCTCCGCCTCCTGTGATCAAGCAATTCTCGTGCCTCAGCCTCCCGGGTAGCTGGGACTAAGGGCACACACCACCACGCCCAGCTAATTTTTTTGTATTTTTAGTAGAGACAGGGTTTTACCAGTTGACCAGGATGGTCTCGATCTCTTGACCTCATGATCCACCACCTCGGCCTCCCGAAGTGCTGGGATTACAGGCTTGAGCCACCGCGCTCTGCTGTCAATTTGTTTATCTCTTTAATTCTATCCGTTTTTGTCTTGCTTCACATTTGTTTTGAAGCCTTATTAGGCATATATACATTTCTCATTGTTATGTCTTCTGATACATCAACTCTTTTATTATTTTATTATTATAAATGTCTGTATATAATGAGATTGGGTATAACAGGAAAAAAGAACAAGGAAAAAGGGAATGGTATAAGTGTATTTCCAAATACCTAAGAGTTAACTAAGGTATAGTTTTTAAAGCTGTCATTTTCTCAAGGGTATAATATCTGAACTCAGATGAAACTTCATACTTTCTGAAAAAAACCAAGACCCTGCCATCTTCTATATTTAAACACTTAGAGAAAAACTTATCAAATTACTTGAATAAATACTTGCTTAAGAGGTATAAATGAAAACCTTTGTTATACCATAAAAGGATTTTTCACTTAACTGTGATAGTTTTTAAAGTAATATACCTATTGTAAATAAAGACGCTGGATTCTATGCTCTGTGTTTGATCAATAAAAAAATTTAATTGCAGAATGATCTATCAGTGTTTCCAGTAATACTGCGACATGAGTTTCCTTTTAATGGCTCATCAGTTAATGTGATTGTTGTGAATGTAATATAAGGAGACTCATTTAGCAACATATTATTACATCATCTTAACATGAAGTAAGGCCCATCAGGCATTATTAAATTAGCCTGAATTTTGCAGTATGTCAGCAGCGTTTTATGTACATGAATAGCAGAGTTAACGTTCCTTGGGGGATTCTGTTGAAGAAAAATGGTTTCAAGGTGGTGTTAGGGTATAATTTTGGAGTCACTGTATTTCCTCGGATTTTTTTATGTCACTTGTGAATAGGTAAGACAAAATGGCAGCCAGTTAGTTAAAGTGAATTTTTTCCCCTTCTCTGACTTATTATAATAAATACTGGTTGGAATACATGTTTTTCTTTGACTAGTTTGTCCTTGCTGCAGAATAATCCTTCCACTCTGCTGAATTTTGGGCTTCCTTTCTGGGGCTCTATGAATTCTTAAAAACAAAAACACATCTTTCTCTCACTTGAATATCTTTAAATCTTGTATATAGCAATATTGTTATTTTGCATCAAACATTCCAGTAACTTTGTTCTTCTCTCTTCCATAGGCCTTCCTGATCTCTCCAAAATGTTTATAAACTGTTTATCAAACAGTAACCATATAGTTTCCTCTACGGATAACTCCTATAAGTTTATATTTGGCATACACAGAGGAGTTGTTAAAGCATGAACTCTAGTCCATGTGAATCAGAATCACCTGAGCATTTGTTAAAAATTTAAATTCCCTCCGGTAGTGGTAGCTCTTGTCTGTAATTATAGCACTTTGTCAGGATGAGGCAGGAAAATTGCTTGAGTCTAGGAGTTTGAGACCAGCCTGGGCAACATAGTGAGACCCAATCTCTAAAAAAAATACATAAAAAAATTAGTGGGGCATGGTAGGTGTGCACCTGTAGTCCCAGCTACTCAGGGAGGTATATGAAGACCCAAAATACCTTTTGTAATGTGGGCCATATGAATTGAGAAATTTAATATTATGTATTTATTTTTGGAAATGTTTTCACCAGCCCATACAGTTTAACCTTCAGAGACCTACTATATAGGTAGAAGCAGAAACTGCCATCCTATCTTTCAGAGGTAGAAGCACAAACTGCCATCCTATCTTTCAGATGAAGAAATCAATGCAGAGATGGGACGTGAACCTAGGTCTCTTGACTGTAAACCTTACATTCCCTAAGCCAAGGAGGTCATGTGAGTGCCACTGCACTCCAGCCTGGATGACAGAGTAAAACTCTCTCTCTCAAAAAAAAAAAAAAAATTAATTCCCTGTCTCCTTCTCAAACAAATTAAAATGAAGGAAGGTAATAAGAGCATAGAGTTGAAATCTGAGGGATTCCTATGCAGCAGTATAGTCATATAGTTAAAAAACTCAAACATGTGTTTTGGTTTACCACTTGCTAGATATCTAGCCTTAAGCATAATACCTTAGGAGAACCTCTGTTTACTAATCTGCAAAATGAGTTGTTAAAACAATTAAATGTGATTATGTTTAGCTCAATGATTGGCTCAGTTAGTCCTCAGCAAATGGTAGCAAATGTTATTAGAGTGCTACACATTTAGGTTTAAAATAAATGTCTTGATAGAAGAATCTGGTACAAATGTACATTAATCCTTGGTAAAAACCATTAAGAGTCACCTTTGCAAAACTGGACAATTACATTAAGAGAACTTATTGCTGATTCTAACTAAACAGCAATATCTTTGCCAAGAGGGTATAAAAATATAAGTGAAAACATTTGAATGTAATAAAAACATTAATATAAGCATAAGCTATGATTTATTAGATGTAGCTATAGTCTCAAAAAGCTTACAAAAGTGTTTTTTCCCCCCTCAAGTTTAGCAGTAATGTTGGTCTAATGTTAATTAGACCAGTGGCTCTCAAACATTTAGGTCTCTTAAAAATAATATTAAAGATTCCAAATACCTTTTGTTATGTGAGTTACATGAATTAAGAAATTTAAAATTATGTATTTATTTATTGAAATGTTTTCAAAAGCCCATACAGTTTAACCCTTAGAGATCTACTAAGTAGGTGGAGGCAGAAACTGCTAATCCTATCTTTCAGATAAGAAGTCAGTGCAGAGATGGGACTTGGACCTAGGCCTCTTGACTCTAAACCTTAGATGTACCTTCTGTTTTACCCCCCTCAACTGACATTTACTGACCTTCTATTGTATGATCAGGAACTGAGACTAGCACTTTCTATATCTGATAAGTAAACAAATCTGTTATGGCGTTATGAGGTATTCTTTTACCATAAGAATACTTAGAAGATTCAGTACTGCCTAACTAAGCTGCTGTCTTAGATTTAAGAGGAAGATGAAAAGACTTTTAAGGCCCTGAAGCAGGTTGGCAGACAAATCTACTTAATGATTTGTCACAGAGGCAGTTTGCAGAGCTTATAAGCTTATACCTACAGGATTCTTTGTAGTTATTTTTATCCATCATTCATTGTCCAAATGATGTAACTTAGTGTCTTGCTTTGGTTTTTTTTTTTTGAGACGGAGTCTGACTCTGTTGCCAGGCCAGGCTGGAGTGTATGGTGCAATCTCAGCTCATTGCAACAACCTCCTCCTAGGTTCCAGCGATTCTCCTGCCTCAGCTTCCTGCGTAGTTGGGATTACAGGCACCTGTGACCAGGCTTGGCTAATTTTTGTATTTTTAGTAGTGACGGGGTTTCACCATGCTGGGCAGGGTGGTCTCGAACTCTTGACCTCCAGCAATCCACCCACTTCAGCCTCCCAAAGTGCTGGGATTATAGGCGTGAGCCACTGCACCAGCAATAACTTAGTTTTTAAAATTTTGTTTTACCCTGAAGAGATTCAGAAGAGTGATGGTTAGGTGACCTGTCAAACTCTTACAGTGAGTAATATAGCCGAGATCAAAAATTAGAACCAGAGCCTCCAGTCCAAGTCATTAAAGAACTAAAATTCAGACTATGAACTTCAAATAATAACTTGTATTATAAAAAAGAAAGAGTTCTGATATCAACTATGAATTGATAATTACAATCACCCATTCACATTTCATATGGACCAAAAAGAGGATATTTCAGTTTTCATCAATGGATACTGCTAAAACTATACAGAATAAATGGTATATCGTAGTTGGCCTTAAAGCACTGTTACCTTTGAAAAGGGTAAGAAAAGTACCTTAATAGAGGCTAGAAGTTCAATTGCTGCTTTTCTATTTTTTACTGTGATCTGAATAAGCACTCACATTCTTTGGTTCTCTCCAATTTTTAACTAGGCATGAGCAGTATGCTGGTAAATGTTTAACAACTGTTTAAAAAATTAAAGCCCTGATTCATAACATTTTTGGATTTCCACAGTATAAATACTTCCTTGATGGCCATTTTGTTTGTTTTTATTTTTATTTTTAGAGATGCAGTCTTGCTACATTGCCCAGGCTGGACTTGTACTCCTCGGTTTAAGTGATCCTTCTGCCTTGGCTTTCCAAGTAGCTGGGACCACAGGCATGCACCACAGTGCCCAGCTCATGACAGCCAATTTTAAGATACCAGTGTAATATCAATCGTGCCTGATAAATTCCTAAAAATTTAACAGATTTGGCTCTTGCGAGCTAGTAAGAGCTGGTAAAGCAAAACACTGGCTATGACACGATGATAATATATATTTTAAATGACTAGAATAAAATAAAGCTAACCATAAATGGAAAATAAAGCAATCATTATTAGCACCATTAAAACTTTTTAAAATTACTTGGATAAAAATAAAGTAATACTGCTTGGTCTGAAGCCAAGAAATCTGAGTGTTGGTCCAGCTACTACCCCTCTCTATGATATTTAACAAATCACTTATGTGGACCATGCCTATTTGCTCTTAAGGACATGGGAATAGATGATCCTTAATTTTTACAATATACTTATTTTCTCTCTCCCCCCACCCCTGCCCCATTCTCTTCTTGAGACAGAGGCTCACTGTGAACCTGGGTGTAGTGCACTGGTGCAATCACGGGTCACTGCAGCCTTAATCTCCTGGGCTCAAGTGATCCTCCTGCTGCAGCCTCCCAAGCAGCTAGGACTGCAGGCATGCACCACAACACCTGGCTGATTTTGTATTTTAAGTAGAAACAAGGTCTCACTATATTGCCCATGTTGGTCTCAAACTCCTTAGCTCAAGCGATCCTCCTACCTCAGTCTCCTGTGACCCACCATGGCCAGACTACAATATATTATTTTATAATGGGAAGGCATATCACAAAACAGAATGTTACAAAAAACTCTCCTAGAGGCACAATTATGAAATATGTATTAAATGGATTAATATTATTAGCATGACAGTTAAAACTGGCTCACACACCTATGCCTGAAATTAGGGTGGGCTCTCATGTAAAGCATGCAGATGGCAGAAAACAAATTTAGTATGTTCTGCCTTTCCTTTCTATTCTTTTTGGCTTGATTCTGATGGGAATCTGCAGGTGAACTGTGTATTCAGGATTCTCAGTCTAAAGATATGAGGAAAAAGGCAGAGAAGATGCCCATTAGCAAAAGCACAAAATGCTAGAGAAGGTGAAAGAGTAGAAACAAAGATTCCAAGTCAGGGAGGGTTTGAAGCCTAAAAATTGGTTAGATGCAGGATTGAAAACAAAATATTTCTAATATTAACGATCAGTCTGACATTACAGGATATTCAAGCTATGCAGATCAATCATATATTCTTTAGGTACCAGCAATTACGTTTTCTGTGAGAAAATATGTAAAAAAATTATCAGAAATGATAGGCATTTTGTAAAGTGGTAGAAAGATAACTGCTACTTTGTTTCCAGTTAAAATGGAGGTGGGTTATGAAAATCTTTGATGATAAAGATAGCCTGGTAAACTGGGGAACTGAAACAATTTTAAGCAAAGAGAGCAAAAAAAATGTTTAACTGCTAAAAAACAATATTTAGTTACAAATTAAATAAATTAATTGGTATTTACTTCTTTGGAAATAAATTTCCTGGTAGAATAAACTGGATAATTTCTATCTCCTCTATTAATAGAACTTTTATTTATGTGTTTAAAAACCATCTCATTGCTTTTTAAAAAATCATTAAACTTACTTGACAGCCTGGTAATCCGGTATCTCTGCTGTACAGGGAAAATGAGCCTCTTTCTGATGTTTTTCCTATAAAACAAAGAAATTAACTTTATATAAAACCCCTCATTTATTGACAATCAATTAAACTAGTAGACTATTCATGGTAATTATATTGCAGTTTAAAAACAGAAAGAACAAATTAGAAATAAGAGGATACAATCCAATAATTTGTAAAAACTTGCTATCATTTCAGTCAATCTGAGTCAAATTCTGGGCAGGACGTAGTGACTCATGTCTCTAATATCAGCACTTTGGGAGGCCAAGATGGGAGGACTGCTTTAGCCCAGTAGCTCAAGACTAGCTTGGGCAATAACAAAAACTTCTCCTACAAAAAAATTAAAAATTAGCACGGTGATACACGTATGTAGTCCCAGCTACTTAGGAGGCTGAGGTGGGAGGATCACTTGAGCTACATAAAGTAGCATGTACACACTTTATTTTCAACATGTAGTATTTTAAAAAACATTTAGAAGAATGAAAAAGACTTTTATATAGCCAACAATATGATCTATATACCCACTAGTTAGAATGTTTTCTCTCGTTTGCTTCAGATTGAACATTCTTATCTTCTTTCTCTCTCAAAAATTAATATAGTATTGGGCCCGGTGCGGTGGTTTACACCTGTAATCCCAGCACAAGGTGGGTGGATCACAAGGTCAGGAGATTGAGACCATCCTGGCTAACATGGTAAAACCCGTCTCTACTAAAAATACAAAAAATTAGCAGGTGCTATCACACCTGCCTGTAGTCCCAGCTACTAAGGAGGCTAGGGTAGGAGAATTGCTTGAACCCGGGAGGTGGAGGTTGCAGTGAGTTTGGATAGAGCCACTGCACTCTGTCTCAAAAAAAAAAATTAATACAGTATAGATATAGCTCAAACCACACCTCAGGGTAACCATTATCCTAATATTGATGTGTATGATTACTATGTTTTTTACTCTTAAATATATATTCATGCTCTCAAACAATATACATTACTGTCTGCATTTAACATTTAAATAGATGGAATTACATGGTGTTTATCTTGAAACCTGCATTTTCATATATCATATTTATGAGCTATGTATTGATTAACACAGTCCAAGTTTGATCATCTTTACTGCTATACAATGCTCCATTATACAAATAAAACCAGTTTATATAGTCTCCTATTGTATGATAGTTTTTACATTTCTTTGTCATGAGCAGTATTGAAACAAATCCTTGCACATGTCTTGTACATAGACACCCCTCCTTCTCCTCTTCCTCCTCCCCCTCCTCCTCCCCTTCCTCCAGGATACACACAAAGAAGTTAAACTGGTAGATAAAAGGATGCAAACTTTCAGCTTTACAGATATTGACTGCCTTACTACTCCCAGAAGTCATCATGCCGATTTTTATTTTTCCCAGCAAGATTAAGAATTCTTGTTGTGGCCAGGCACAGCGGCTCATGCCTGCAATCTCAGAATTCTGGGAGGCCGAGACAGGCAGATCACTTGAGGTTAGGAGCTCGAGACCAGCCTGGCCGACAAGGTAAACCCCGTCTCAACTAAAAATACAAAAATTCACCAGGTATGGTAGCACATGCCTGTAATCCGAGCTACTCGGGAGGCTGAGGCAAGAGAATCACCTGAACCCAGGAGGTGGAGGTTGCAGTGAGCCAAGTCAGCGCCATTGCACTGCAGCCTGGGCGACAGAATGAGCCTCTCTCAAAAACAAAAAAAAAAAACGAATTCTCATTGTGACTATACCCACTGATATGGTTTGGCTGTGTCCTCACCCAAATCTCACCTTGAATTGTAGATCCCATAATCCCAATGTTTAGTGGGAGGGACCCGGTGGAAGGTAACTGAATCATGAAGGCGGTTAGTCCTGTGCAGCTGTTCTTGTGATAATGAGTTCTCATGAGATCTGATGGTTTTATAAGGGACTTTCCCTGTTTGCTCGGCACTTCTCCTTGCTCCTGCCATGTGAAGGACATTTTTCTTCTCCTTCTGCCATGATTTTAAGTTTCCTGAGGACTCCCCAGTCATGCTGAACTCTTTCCTTTATAAATCACCCTGTCTCGGGTTATGTTTTTATTAGCAGCGTGAGAATGAACACCCACAGTTCAAAACTTTCATGGCCAAGTATCAGGAATAGTATGGGCCAGTTCTTGAGGGAGAATGGATGTTAGTCTCACAGCACTAACCATTAACAGTAGTAGGGTACTCACTCATTTGTATTCAATATACTAGAGTTTCAGTATGTTCAGTAAAGTGAATTTGCAAGTGTGGTACTTTTGAGGCTCAGAAACTAATGCTCCCAAGCATGGTGCTTTGACATGCTGGATTCGAAGCAGCAGCCTCAAGGTCTCTCTAAGCCATGCCCTCTCCACCAGACCCCTCCCCACAATCCTCTGTTTTTTGCAAAGCATAGGATGAAGTTGTTTTATGAAATTCCTTATCTACTTAGAAACTGGATCTGTCAAAGAACAAATTGCCTTCCCTGAGTTTCAACAGTTCCTTCTATGCCAGTCATTCTAAGTTGGCATTTCCCTTCAGTCTCTGCCATATTCTTGGTCCAAGAGGATTTCTGATCCACTTTGATTAGATGCAGGAAAGGTTGTGTCAGAATTGCAAGTGTACAACCCTTTAATGGTTTTATTTTGTAATAACTAATTTGTTTTGAAACAAGGTCTCGCTCTGTCACACAGGCTGCAGTGCAGTTACATAATCACAGCTCACTGCAGCCTCCAACTCCTGGGCTCAAGCGATCCTCCAACCTCAGCCTCCCAAGTACTGGGACTACAGGTGTTTGCCACCAGCCTAATTTTTTAAATTTTTATTTTTAGTAGATAGGGTCTCAGCGTTGCCTAGGCTGGTCTCAAACTCCTGGGCTCAAGCAATCCTCCTTCCTCAGCCTTCCAAAGTGCTGAGGTTACAGGTATAAGCTACCATGGTGGCCTAGCATTATTATTAGGACTATTTTGCATATCTAAAGGGTTAATAGATGTCAGATTTAGAGTTGTAAGATTTCTACATCAATTAGCCAGCATGATATATATACTTTAACAAAAATGATACTAGTCTATTTCTAAGGTTTTTAAAAAATAATTATGAACCATAGCAATAAACAATTTTGAGCATCCTATTCGTGTGTAGAGCTTTTTTTATTAGTGAACTACATTTTTAGACAATCACAAGTTAATAATGTATTTTCACTCACATGTCCTAGTAAGTACTCAAAATAAATGTTGAGGTGGAAAAAGCAACAAGGTTAGAGATGTCTATTAGGGTCTGTTTTTTAATAGTGCACAGCTTTTAAATACAATGTTAATTATCTATGTGGAGGCTACCCCTTTGATCATTTTAAAACACTTAAGTTTTAAACGTAACTTCCTGTGCTTATTAAAATTCCTAAAATTCCTTTTCCTTTCATAAAGGACACTGAATTCAGAGAGAATAAAAACTGATTTAACATAAGCTGAAGATGTTACAAAGTAGAAGTTTATTCTGAAATGAAAAGTTGATAGCTTGTTTTCAAAATGATACTTAATCTATTTAAGTAAGATTTTGAAACGTAAATACATTTTTATTTCACCTTTCATTTATTAGAAACTAGTTATTTTCTTAAGGACTTATAAGTTTGAGTATCCCTGAAATATAATAAAGCATACTCAGTCTAGGACTTAGAAGGAATTCATTTTTAATTCTTCCAAGATTACTTTTCACAAGAACTATTTTCATGAATTAAAATTAATCATATACATTCCCTTTGTTTTATCTTAGGCATTTGAGAAACAACAAAAATCTCTGGCCACTGTATTACCAGTTTCTACCAATTTTTTAACATAAATATATATAAATGAAGTATACAGAGAATTTTAACTGGTCAACTTCAACTGAACAAAGTTTAAGAACTACTAGTAATGTAACACATACGTAATTTTCCTTGAAACACCCATGAAAAATTATTACAAAGAATTCTCTGGGATAGTCTAGTACAGAGTCTTTACTAGAACTTTGTGTTGCGGTGGTATGGGTGTGTATAGGTATGGGTGTGTGCACATGTGCATGGGCCTCTTGGCAGGCTTTTCAGAATCATGTTTTTAAATGTGCAAAACAAAATGTAAGTATTATAATGTACAATGACATGTAATCTTCAAAATGTTCTTTTAAAGACCAAACATTTGCTGTAATTTATTAACAAATTAAATAATAAGATTTAGTAGCAGGCCCAATAATGATAATTTGAAAGCATAAATGATAGTTTAGATATCTCAACAATTATATTATGATATGAAAATATCTATTATTCTACTGGTGACAAAAACCATAGGTAATGATTGGACAATTTTGCTATCCTTATTCAAAATTGAAGGCCATGGTAAATTTCACTTAATTGGTAAAAATAAAGATGACAATTTTTTTTTCCCATTCAAGTTCAGTGATTTTCCTTCTGTCCTGGGAGTCTCTATACTCCAGGTTAAGGAACTCAACTCTAGTAGAATAGCAACATATTGGAAAATATACAAGTATAATACATATAAATGTATATTAAGTCATCAGACACATAACTTGTGTGCAAACGTATTTTAAGTAGCTAAACTTACATGGTTTACATTAACCAGATTCAGCATTTTCTGACCTAAATTAAAAACTGCTCAAGATAACCTACACAGTATTTAAAACATTTATTCAAGAAACAGCAAATGACTGAAGTTCAAGAAATTATTTTCTATTAGAGGCATTAGTTACCTTAACAAATATTATTGGACTTAAAAAAAAAGTTATCTTGCTCTCTACCACCAATATACTTAAGTTACAACTCTCCAGTGCTTACAGAAATACAAACTAATGCTATTATTTTGACATAGGATACAATCAGCAGTCAAATTGAAGCTAGGAGTGGACAGGCACAGTTCTACATTCCCATTTCTCCCCATCTCAATTACAAATATCCAAAGCATTGACTAGACAGAAGAATCTAACATCCATACATTCTATCAAACATTTATGGACTAGTCAGTGACAGATAAAGAGGTTAGGAGATGAGTAAGACACAAGCTTCTGGCTGGGTGTTGTGGCTCATACCTGTCATCCCTGCACTTTAGGAGGCTTAGGTGGGAGGATTACTAGAGCTAAGGAAGTTGAGACCACCCTGGGCAACATAGTGACATCTGGTCTTTATAAAAAATAAAAAAATAAAAAAAAACTTAGTTGGGCATGGTGGTGCATACCTGTAGTCGCAGGAGACTGAAGTGGGAGGACTGCTTGAACCTGGGAGTTTGAGGCTGCAGTGAGCTATGATCATGCCACTGCATTCCAGCCTAGGAGACAGAGTGAGACTCTGTCTCAAAAAACAAACAAAAAACCCCCATAAGCTCTGCCCTTGATAGGTGCCAAACAATGAAAAAGCTTATAGCCTAATGGATGACAAAGTTTTAGAAGTACTGCTATGTCTGTTATTTAGCTCTTTTTAGTGAGATAAATTAAGTATTTGATAATATATATTTATTAAAAATACCACAAAGATTAGATAGTACCTGATATGGTTTGTGTGCCCACCCAAATCTCTTCTTGAACTGTAGTTCCCATAATCCTCACATGTCCTGGGAGGGACCTGGTGGGAAGTAACTGAACCATGGGGGTGGTTAACTCCATGCTGGTGAGTTATCATGAGATCTGATGGTTTTATAAGGGACTTTTTCCCCCTTTGCTCTGCAATTTTCCGTGCTGCCACCATGTGAAGAAACGTGTTTGCTTCTCCTTCCACCATGACTGTAAGTTTCCTGAGGTCTCTACAGCCATGCTGAACTGTGAGTCAAGTAAATCTCTTTCCTTTATAAATTTTCTAATCCCAGGTATATCTTTATTAGCAACCTGAGAGCAGAGTAGCCTCAATCCACACTTGGGAGAATGGTGTTCAGTTTCATTCTTCCTTCTACAAGCAAATTTAGACCAAAGCAACTCTACAATACTCTCATGGTGTGTGCACTGTTATTATCAACAGAAACCACTATTGATGAGGAAATATCCAGAGATAACGATATTATGGAATACAAAGTCTGCTTAGCATTTATTTCTGCAGCAGTCTAGTAAATACCTAAAAATTTCCAACCAAATAAAGTTTATTAGTTTCAATGAATAGATCCTCTTCAAGAAATAATTGTTGACTTAGCAAGTAACAACACAAAATAGAATAGCTTCTCTATTTGTATGAAAGCCAGTATTATTTCTGTTCATTTTTGTAAGACATACTGATTTGCATTTATCAATTTGAATTCAGCATCTTTACAAAGAAAAACTCCATGCGTTATAATATAGTTAGTATTACACTGGTTTCTCTTAAAAGCTAAAAGCTTAACCTAGAAATAATTCCTGAATGTTCATTTCAAAAAAGTTAATGAGATCAACATTACTATGTTCAAAATGAAATATTTCAATGTTTAAGTCATGTGAGCTTTTCCATATTTACTTTTCAGAGAAACAATATGAAATCCCTACATAGGCAAATCTAAATATTTGTGCACAAATCTAAATTTGGTGAAAGTTTTATGAGCAGACTATCCTCCTCCCCCTTGGGTGTTTTTGAAAACTCATTATTTACCTAACCTTTTTGCTCATGGCAAAGTTACTCCCCTTTTGTGGGTGAATCCTAGAAAAAAATTCATAGGATTTGAATCATACTAAACATTTGAAGAAACACAAAATGCTAACTTACAAAGTAGGCAAATCTGCAATGCCGTAGGGTATGAGAGCAGAGACCTGGGAATTCTGATTACTGGATTCACATCTTGGCTCTTGTTTCTCTCTCATTGAATGAACTGGGAAAGTTGTAAGTCATTTAACATCAATGACCTCACTTACTCTTTCAGGAAAATCAACTGAATAACATGTACCTCACAGAGACCCTGCACAATTTCATTAATGTTTATAAAGTATTCAGAAATTGTCTAGAAAATACTGTTAGAATTGTAGACCTCATTTTGGTAGTAATCTGCTCAAATGTACAGAAAAAAAGGATCTTAATTGACCATATATTTTTTAAAATAAAGAGAAAGGGGGTTTTAAAATAAACCCTTGCCTATTTTCTTCAGAACAATTTGTTTAAGCATTATTGGCTAACATTTGTGCCAACCACGCTGCTGGCTACATTGAAGATATTTAAATATCTAGTGCCAACAAGCACAGCTGCTGGACTCTCTATGCCCTCCTCTTGCTCACTCCATGCCAAATTACTCACACAGCTATGAATGATGAGGCATCAGCATAGGAAAATGCCAAGTGTGAGTGAGATTAGTGATAAACCACAGGATCCCTATAGAGGTCAGTGATTATCAAGTTCCCAGTTGTAATCACTTTTCTAACCCAGCCTTTATCTCATCACATATGCCATCTTAATTTTGCACCAGCTTCCTGTGATGCACATCAAAACTGTAAGCACTTTCCCAATCAATAATTCTTGCAGAATTGCTAAGGTGCTAATGGTGTATCTTATCCTAATAAAAGCATACAGTCAGACCTGGGCAATTTGAATAGGCTTTAGAAATGACTTTTTAGGCTGAGTGCACTGGCTCATGTCTGTAACCCCAGGACACTGAGTGGCCGAGGCAGGTGGATCACTCAAGCCTGGGAGTTTGAGACCAGCCTGGAGGACATGGCAAAAACCCAACTCCATAAAAAATTCACTGGGGATGGTGTACACACTTGTAGTCCCGGCTACTTGGGGGGCTGAAATGGGCGAATCACCTGAGCTCAGGAAGTCGAGACTGCAGTGAGTCATGACTGTATCACTGTTCTCCAGCCTAGGCAACAGTGAGATACTGAAGAAAGAAAAGAAAAGAAAAAGCAAAGAAGAAAAGAGAAAAGAAAAGAAAGGAAAAGAAAGTGAGTGAGAGAGAAGGAGGAGGAGGGAGAGGGGAGAGAGAGACGGAAGGAGGGAAGGAAGGGGAAGGGGAAGGAGAAAGGAAGGGAAGGACTTTCTAAGACTTTAAAATCTGTGATGAAGTACTCTAGGAGCAAACATTTACCAACCCAACTACCCGTCCCCATGCTCTCCACCTCTCTCCCCTTAACATCAGATTTGCAAATTAAATAGGTGAGGATGAGAAAGTTTATAGAAAACAGTTTACCTTTCCACCATGAAAATGGCCAGAAAAGAACATTAAAATGCATAATTCAATCTGAGAGGGTGAGTTGGGTGGGTAGTTGAAAATTATAAAGGAATGAACAGGGCAGAATTAAATAAATACATTTTGATCAGTTTCAGTCACTTATCAGACCTGGCACAGTGGCTCATGCCTGTAGTCCCAGCACTTTGGGAGGCCAAGGCGGGCGGATCACCTGAGGTCAGAAATTTGAGACCAGCCTGGCCAACAAGGTAAAATCCCATCTCTACTAAAAATAAAAAATTAGTTGGGTGTGGTGGCACACGCCTGTAGTCCCAGATATTCTGGAGGCTGAGGCAGGAGAATCCCTTGAACCCGGCACGTGGTGGATGCAGTGAGCCAAGACCACACCACTGTACTCTAGCCTGGGTGAAATAGCAAGACTCCGTCTCAAAGAAAGGAAAAAAAAAAAAAGAAGAACACTATAATTATAAGTAGCTCAAAGTCTAATTTCCACTTTGGAGTAACTTGTTACTCAACAACTGGATTTTTAAACTGTCCCTGATAACATAATTTACATCTATATTGTACGGTTGCTTTGACCAAAGTTCAGAATTTAAGCGTATTATTCTTAATGTCACCACATTTCCCCAAGCACATGTTGTTTAGAATTTAGAAATAAAGACATTTTCATTTTTTATAGCAATTCAATAGATTACAGAACTAGGGGGCAGCTTTTCAAGGAAAAAAAAATCATGAATGTGTATTCTTTAATCAACTCACCTTGGTACCTTCATATCTTAATGTTTCTCATTCTTAAAAACGGATTTAAAGTAATTTCGTGGTTTACAACTTTCTAAGGACTACATAAACGGAGCTAATCATTCAATGCCTTAACCCTATTTACTCCACTTACTCCAAAACAAAGAAAAAGGAAGTCAGGCAACAATCACACCACCACATAATTTGTAGGAAGACAGAGGGAGCAAATTATCAAATACATCTACTTTTGTCATCTCATTTCCTTCCTGACATTAATGTATCTTGGTATTCACACACTTAAATAACCTACTCCTTCTGACACACTGACTCTGTTTCCAGCAGATCCTCATATCAATGCTTCTCTAAGAAATTTCTTGCATTATAAAATGATAAGCAGAACATTAGGCTCATTGTTGTTAATTCCCATGATTTTCTCACATCTTTTTGTATTTTGACTATTTAATTTAGACCACGACCTTACCAGGCTAGGTCAGTGTCTAAGTCTGTTTTACTATGGCACCCAGGGACCAGAAGGCAGATGCCACTTGTTCAGAGAACACTGGTCTGGAATTCTAGACTTGTTTTGTTTGCGTGCCAGGGACAGATTCTACTCCAAGGCTCCATCTATGGCACAGAGCCACGTGAAGGCAGAGAGACAGCTTAAGAGAACTGTGCTCTAAAATAGTGGATAATAAATGATTGTTAATTAGCCAGTTCCCCTGACAGCAAGAATTAGAAGAGAAGGAAAGAAACTAGTCAATGGAACCGCTACCATTCATCAACTATCTGGTCAAAAACAGGGCAATGGAATGAAACAAACATGGAAATAAGAGTCAAGGGGATCTATTTCTGCCTCTGCTGTGAACTAGCTACGTGAGATACACAAGTTATTACATCTCTCTAGGCCTCAGATTTTTTCACTTAAAAAAGAGTGGGGTGGGATAAGTTTGCACTAGATCATTTCTTTTAATGTACCATGAAACTGCTATCCTCATCAACTCTTGTGCTGTTAATCAGACATACCTTTCTGATGAATGTTAATTTGGGCACTGCATGTAGTAAAAAGGATAAACTGCTAAACATGTAGGAACTTTTGTAATGATGATATGCAGTTACAAAAACAAAGTGTAAACATTTAATATGTTTTGAGATATTTACCTGTAAATATGGTAGGCTGAATAGAGCAAATCAAAGTCAGTACATTAAAAATGACCAAGACTCAGTTCTATTCAGATGAAGAAAAACTCTAAATGCCAATAAAATTTTTTGCCAAGACTCAACAGCCTATACAATATAGAAACAAAACAAATTTTGTATACTTTGTGTGTATAGAAAATACAGAGCCATCATATGGTGACTATTCCATTTTGTTGAAACACATGGAGAAAGCCCAGAAGAGAGCCTTAAATCCTGTTTACGCTCTAAGACTGCATGTATGTGTTTTATGTACTCATTCATTTATGAATCTCAGGGTCTTGATCTGTTGTCCAGGCTGGAATGCAGTGGCGCTCCACAGCCTTGAGCTCTTGGGATCAAGTAATCCTCCTGCTTCAGCCTTCCAAGTAGTTAGGACTACAGGCGTGCGCGCGCACGCGCACGCACACACACACACACACAAACACTGGTTAATTTTAAAACATTTTTAGAGAGATGGGGTCCCTTATGTTGCCCAGGCTGGTCTTTAACTCCTGTCCTCAAGTCAGCCTCCCACCTCAGTCTCCCAAAGTGATGGGATTACAAAGGTGAGCCACCATGCCTAGCCTGCTAAAATTTAAATATGGTTCTTGCTACATGAGGATAAAATATGACATGTTCAATTTTCATTAAGCTGTCTCCAGTATTGCTATTTACTGCCATCCTATGCTTGAGTTTGAAAATAGGTAAAGGCCAGTCTCAACTTCTTTTTTTTTTTTTTTTTTTTTTGAGACAGTCTCACTCTGTCACCAGGCTGGAGTGCAGTGGCAAAATATCAGCTCACTGCAATCTCCGCCTCCTGGGTTCAAGCAATTCTCCTGCCTCAGCCTCCCGAGTAGCTGGGACTATAGGTGCACACCACCATGTTATATTTTTTAGTAGAGACAGGGTTTCACCAATGTTGGCCAGGATGGTCTCGATCTCTTGACCTCGTGATCTACCCGCCTCGGCCTCCCAAAGTGCCAGGACCACAGGCACGAGCCACCATGCCTGGCCCAGTCTCAACTTCTTAATGGGTCATAATGCAAAGTTCACGTATGAGTAAGGCAAAACTCAAAATAAAAATCTTATATACTAATTCATTATAACTGGATGCACAAGTAAATTGAGGTCACAGTGTGTCTGAGTAGAATATTTGCTAAATGGAGGAATGAGGAATGAAGGATGGAAGGAAAAAATGAAGGAAAAAAAGAGAAAATCCTAACCTAACACACCATAACAATAAATTAGAGAGGAGGCATGCGGTAATGGTAAAGAACGAAGACTCTAGATGTAAACTAGCCAGGTTGTTGCTTACCATCAGTATTAACTAACAGCTCTGTCCCTTAGATGCCTAATCTGTGAAACAAGGATAAGAATAATTTTACCTCACTGGGTTTTTGAGAAGATAAAATGTATTAACATCTGAAGTACACGGAACAGTGAAAAACAGGGCTAATTAAATTGTAGTTATTATTTTGAACTAAAATGTATTGACTAGAAAACACATTTGACTATATTATACAATACTATACTGACTATATATATCTTAAATATCTGTGCTTAAGAAAAAAATCTTAATTAGAAGAGGGGAAAAAGTAGATCTAGGCAAAGAATTTAAAGAAAACTTTAAGACACTTTCAGAGGTTTTAAAATTCTTTATGCCTTTCATTTCATTAAAATTTAATGGCATCACTCTTCTTAGCATTAATAAACAGGTATCTGGATCCTTTTGCATACACAGCCATAATCTGTTCACAACTGAAAAAAAACAAGAAAGTATGCACGATCCAGAAAAGGTGATAGAGAGAGCTGAGGAGAAGTCAAAACATAAAGAACAGTCTAAAATGAATTTTAAGAGAGTTTAAGATTCTGGAATATAAAGGAAACAGGATAGACATGTTTGAATATAATCCTTAACCTGCCTATTCCTTTTTCCCTAAGGTTCAGGCAAAGTGGTTTTAGGGGAGTACCTTGGGTCTAATGGTTCCTAGTTACTAGTTCAAGACAGCTTGACCGTTGTTTGAAGCTCAAAGGGGAAAGAGAAGCAGACCATTTTTATTAAGTGAAAAAGAGGGCCAGTGTTAGCAGTGTGTAAACACAGATGTTAAGAAGTTCACTACTTAAATTTTTTCATCCAGGGAAGGCCCTATTCTTAAAATTATGTGCAAAAACTAATGGAAAACAGAGAATAAAAAAAAGCCAAATGTTTATTTCCTCTATCTCGTGGCTTCTGTTTCATTTTGAAAACTTGCATTGTATTACCGATAGGACTGGATTTACGTTTGCCATTTTGTTAGATGTCTTCTATTTGTCTCATCTGTTCTTCGTTCTTTCTCAAACTTTTGTTTTTTTATTTTTCATTTTCTTAGAGACAGGGTCTTGTTCTGTCACACAGTCTGGAGTGCAGTGGGGTGATCACAGCTCCCTGTAACTTTGAACTCTTGGGCTAAGATCCTCCCATCTCAGCTGCCCAAACAGCTAAGACTACACTTGGCTTGCTTTCTTGGTGGTAGAGAGAGTCTCGCCCCAGCTTCTTTCTTTCTCTCCCTCCCCCTCACCCTTTCTTTCTTGCTTGTAGTAGAGACAAGAGTCTTGCCCCAGCTCCTCTGGAACTTCTGGCCTCAAGCAATTCTCCCACCTCGCAAAGTGTTGGGATTACAGGTATGAGCCACTATGCCCTACTCTCTGTCTGCTTTTAGATTGAGGATTCCATTTAGTGCCACTATTGGTAGATACATTACAGTTTTTTTTTTTTTTTAATTTTTAGTGATTGCCCTCAGTTTACAATATACATCTTTTAATCTAACAGAGTCTACCTTTCAAAATCCTTTCTCCCATCTTTTAGGTTACTGTTGTTATATATTTTATAAAACCCACAATACAATCTACTAATTTTGCTTTAGACAGTTATTTTATAGTGTGATTTAAAAGGATGAAACGTACGTCTTTCATATTTATTTCATTATTATCATTTCTGGAACTCTCATTTTTTTGTATAGATCAGGGGTTGGCATACTATAACTCAGGGCCTGCTTCATGTTTTTGTAAATAAAGTTTTACTGGAAAACAGCCATGCTCACTTGTTTACGTATTGTTTATAGTTGCTTTTGTGCTACAATAGCAGAGCTGAGTAGCTGTGACAGAAATTGATCTACAAAGCCTAAAATATGTAATATCTGGCACCCTACAAAAAAAGTTTGCCGAGTCCGGGTGTAGATCCAAGTTACTGTCTGGAGTGACATGCTCCCTGCTTGAAGAACTTACTCTAACAGTTACTGTAGCACATATCTGCTAGGAATGGATTTTCTCATATTTTCATATATCTACAAGTCTTTATATCTCTTTTTTAAAAAAATATTTTCAACAGATAAATAATTCTGGGTTGACAGAGTTTTAAAATATTTTAATACATTAGATTTAATCACCTTGCTTGCAAAGTTCCTAAGATAAGTCTGCTGTAGCTTATCTTTGTTGCTTTATAAATGATTTTTTTTTCTGCCTCTAATTATCTTTAAGATTTTCTCTTTATCTTTGGTTTTCTGCACTTTAAATATGTCTAAAAGGGGGGATGGGAGTTCTTGTTGTTTCTTAAATCCTGAATCTATGGTTTGATGTCTTTCATTGCTTTTGGGACATTCTTGGCTATGATCTCTTCAAATATTTCTTCTGCATTATTATCTATCTCTTTCCTTCTGAAACTTTAATCATACACATATTATACTGATATTGTCCTGCTGCTCTGTTCTTTTTTCGGTTCTGTTCTCTTTGTGTTTTAGTTTGGACAATTTATACTGGACTATATTCAAGTTCACTAATTTCTTCAGCAACTGGGTTGTCTATTGATGATCACAAAAGAATTATTTACCTCTAATGTTTTTCTTTATTACCACCATTTCAACTTGACTTTTTATTATTTCCATCTATCAGCTAAATTCCCCATTAATTCATACATGCTGTCTACCTTTGCCACTAGATCCTTTAAATATCTTAGCCAGAGTGACTTTCAAACCTTTATCTGACAGTTCCAACAACAGGGCCATCTTTGAGTCTTGTTTCGTTAACTGTTTTGCCTCTTGACATTATTTGTTTTGTTTTTCTCTTGCTTATGTGCACGTCTTATAATTTTGACGGATGCAAGATACCGTGGGCAGAACAGCAGTATATTTAGGCCCAAATGGGTATGCCTCTTTCCATATAAGGCCTTTAGAGTGAGAAATTCAGACAATCTTATTAGGTGTTTAGCTTGGTGTGGCTGTTGTTGTTATCTAGTAATCACCTGCTTTGCTTAGTGCTTAGCATGTGACTGGGGTGCTGTAAAGCTTTTCTGTTAGCATTTCATCCTCAGCTTTCAATAGATGCTATAAATCTGTGCTTTAGAGTGAGTCTCCCTCCATGCTTTTGTCCCTCCCCCAGTGGTAGACTGCTATTGCTTAGTATTCATTAGGCTGTGATGGAGGTAGTTCTCTGCTGTTTTGGTCCAGCCTCAGTACTTACAGAAACTGTGTGCCTGGGCCTCGCTGAAAGGTTCAGAAAAGTTAAAAGTTTATAGTTTATCAGGCTTTCCCCCCTCACCATAAGAATGAAAGCAGCATTCTTCTTTTTTTTTTTTGGAGACAGAGTCTCGCTATCACCAGGGTGGAGTGCAGTGGTGTGATCTCAGCTCACTGCAAACTCCGCCTCCTGGGTTCAAACAATTCTCCTGCCTCAGCCTCCCGAGTCACTGGGACTACACGTGCTTGCCACTACACTCAGCTAATTTTTGTATTTTTAGTAGAGATGGGGTTTCACCATGTTGGCCAGGATGGTCTTGACCTCTTGACCTGGTGAACCACCTGCCTCAGCCTCCCAAAGTGCTGGGATTACAGGCGTGAGCCACTATGCCTAGCCAGAAACAGATTTCTTTATAGTTTTCCACACCCTAGATAAAAGGTGGAAGTCTTCTGATCATTTTGAATAGTTTCTGTTTCTATGCCTACAAATTCACTGATTTTTCTCTTCTGAAATGAATAAGCTGCAGTTAATCTCATCCAGTGTATTTTTCATTTCAGATACTGTATTTTTCATCTCTCTAGAAATTATATTTAGGGGGCTGGGTGTGGTGGCTCACACATATAATCCCAGCAACTCAGGAGACAAGGCAGGAGGATGTTTTGAGGCCAGGAATTCAAGACCAGCCCAAGCAATGTAGTAAGACCCTGTCTCTACCAAAACAAAACAAAACAAAATACACGCACACACACACACACACACACACACACACACACACACACACACACACACACACACACAAACACATTAGCCAGGCATGGTGCATCCCTGTAGTACTAGCTACTTGGGAGGCTGAAGCAGGGAGATTACTTGATCCAAGAGTTCAAGTTTTCAGTGAGCCATCATCACTCCACTGTACCCTAGCCTGTGCATCGGAGAACCTGCCTCCAAAAAGGAGAAAAAAGGGAAAAGGGCAAAGGGGAAAGGGAAAACAAAAAAAGGAAAGGGAAAGGGAAAACAAAAAAAGGAAAGGGAAAGGGAAATGGAAAAGGGAAAGGGGAGGGGAGCAGAGGGAAGGGGAGGAAAGAGGGAAGGGTAATGGGAGGGAGGGAAGAAAAAGAGGTATATAAATAAATTCAGTTTTTTTCATAGCATTCATTATCCCTACATCATATTCACATTTCCCCCTACATTCTTGAGCTATCAAGCATATTTATAAAAGTCATTTTAACATCCTTGCTTGATTACATAAATTCTCTAACTTCCTGGACTCTTGTTTCTACTGATTACTCCTGGTTACAGGGTATATTTTCTTGTTCTTTTCATGCCTAGTAATTTTTAAGTCAATGCCAGACCTTAAAAAGTTTACATTTTTGGGTGCTAGATTTTGCTGTATTCCTTCAAAGAATGTCAGACTTTGCTCTGGCAAGCAGTTAAGTGACTTGGAATCAGTTTGTTCCTTTTCCAGGTTTGCCTTTAATATTTCTAACAGTGGGTCAAGAGCACCCTTTAGTCCAGGTCTAATTTTGCACCACAAACACAATACCCTTTTGAAGACTACATATGCCCTATTAATTATGAGATCTTTCCACTTTGGTTAGTTGGAGGAAGAATTATTCCCAGCTTTGCGTGAGCTTTCCCTGGTCTCAAGTTGTTTCCTCTCATGTGCATATATGCATGTACATATCAGTACTTGGCCAAAGTCTTGGAACCAAACTCTGAGGATCTTGAGTTCCCTTGCTTTCTCTGCTCCCTCCTTTTTACCCTATAGATCCTAGTCCCTTTGTTTCTCTGAATTCAGATCTTTGTCTCCTCAATTCACAAAGACTGCCAGGCTGTGTTTCATTATCTCCTTGTTTTTTTGCTATGGCCCAGAGTGTTCCTCCAGGCAGTGAGTGAGTGGGGGTAACTTTAAGACTCACCTTGTTTGTTTTCCTCCTCTCATGGAGTGCCTACTGTCAAATGTGTGAAAACTAATAACTTAGGACCACTACAAATCTTCCTAAGGTTTTTATACCTCTTAGAAATCCTTCCAAACACCCCCTTTAAAGGAACAAACAAACGAACAAAAGCTTCCTCCTAGTCTTCCTCTAGTAAACCCATTTTTACATATCAAAAGAAGCTAGAACACAGCAAAACTTGACTTCTGTAAATAATCAGACTTTCCACCCAACAAAAACTGCTCAGAGTAGTGCATAAGGTAGAAGATAACCTGAAATAATAGATTTACATTTGTTACTATCTTTACATTTTGAAGTCGCCTAAATTAAATACATCCTACTCAGCTAGACTTTACCATCATAGATAATAGGTTTGATAAACTCTTGGATAATCTAGAAACTTTGTTAAACTACTTTTGTTTTTATGATATTGTAAAGAGGTTCTTTTATTTCCAACATTAGATGTTTTATTTCTAAAATACTTTGAATTCTACTAAGTCTGCTGACATATTTGAAATTAGAACAAACTGCTCTAAGAATATGATCTCCTGCACTAACTACACACATAGCTATTTCTAAAAGGTTAAAAAGCTGGCAATTTTCCAGTTCTTTCTCAGCTTTTCAGTTATGAAATATAATGTCCACTTCCTAGTTCTCTTCTATTTTCTTTGGCATGTTGTTGACCAGTTCTCTAAATTCAGTATCATGTATTCTGCTGTATAGGTCTTCAATTCCTGACCCCAACCCCTTCCCCTACATACATATACTCTTATGCTACAGATAACCATAGGGCATGAAAAATGTTGGTGAAAATTGCTATCATTAAATTATATTCTTTTAGAGGTTACTGCTTCTTAACACAGAGGTCTGTCTCTCACTATGTAAGTTAAGTCATACTTACAATTATTTTGATACTTTTATATTCAATAATTTTAAAACTCCCTGATTTCATTAAAATAACTTTGATAAACCAAACCAATTAATTGTACAATTTATACTCAAAAATTTTAAGCACTCCTGTTCTTTCTCTGAGGGATTCATATATCCTGGTAATGTAAATATAGATTTAAGACTACACCTAGACTGGTCTCATGTGAGAAAACTGGTCACGTTAATTGCAATGCTTGTAAGTACATTTGAGCATTTTGTTGTTGTTGAGACTAGGTCTCATTCTGTCGCCAAGGATGCAGTGCAGTGGCACAATTTGGCTCACTGCAGCCTCCGCCTCTGGGCTCAAGCTATCCTCTCACCTCAACCTCCCGAGTAGCTAGGACCACAGGCACACGCCATCACGCCCAGCTAATTTTTGTAATTTTTTGGCTACATCACCCAGGCTGGTCTTGAACTTCTAGACTCAAGTGATCCGCCCATCTCACTCTCCCAAAGTGCTGGGATTACAGGCATGAGCCACTGTGTCTGGCCATTTGAGCATTTTTTTAAAAAACCATTTTTGTAAACTTGAATTTTGTCATTTTCCTTGAACATTCCAAGTTTCCAAGTTCACTCCCACTTAAGGCTGCTGGCTTGGCTTGTTAGCCCCTCTGCATGAACTGTTCTTTTGTCACAGCATTCAAGTCTCCATTCAAATGTTTTTTCCTCAGAGAAGTGTTTTCTGACTATACTATTTAAAATAACCCCACTCTAACCTTTCCTTCTTTTTTATTATAATGTTTAAAAAAAAAACTGACCTGGTACAGTGGCTTAAACCTGTAATCCCAGAAAGGAAGGCCAAGGTGGGAGGACTGCTTGGGGTCAGGAGTTTGCGACCGACCTGGGCAATATAGCAAAATCATGTCTTTACAAATAATAAACGATTAGGTGGGCATGGAGACATGCACCTATAGTCTCAGCTATTTGAAGGCTAAGGCCAAAGGATTGTTGAGCCCAGGATTTGGAGGCTGCAATGAGCTATGATCACACCACTGCACTCCAGCCTGGGCAGCAGGTCAAGACTTTGTTTAAAAAAAAAATTATCTAGTTTCCCTTACAGAGATAATAAAACTTGGCCAGTAACCTTTTGTAAAACCATCATAACTCACAATTATAACCTCCCTTCTTATTATGAATTAAAGGGAACTATTATAACTGCAGAGGTTCTCCTCTGCAGCTACTTTATGCTAGTACTGGTTTACCCTGGGACAGCTAATGAGTTTGAAGCTTTACTTACACAAAGAACGAGACTCTATTAAATTATGAAGTTTAGGAACTCGGCTTTATATTGTATTGCCACTCTATCTACATTTTACTATCATTTTCCTTATTTGTATTTTGGTATTATCACACTTATGATAACTGAACCCACAACTCCTTTGCATTTTCTGTTCCCTTGACTGTCTCTTTCCACTCACAACTTCATAAAATATGCACAAGGATTTAATTGCATCTTTATGTTTTTTATTTTATACTTTCTTTTTTTCCCCCCAGAACATACAATGATCTCACTTAGTGCTTTGCTAAGAGTTTCTTTATTTTGGGTAAATAAAAATTTTATACTTTAAAAAAAGTATAAAATGCCTTAAAATATTTCAGTGAAAGATTACAGCAGATAAGCAGCATGAATTTAAAAAAAAAACCATTTGCGGATCAGAAGTAGTTGTTTAATAGGATACAGGTTTAGAGTTCCCAACAGATATCTTAAGATTAAGGAAATAAATACAAAGATAGCTCTAAAGGGTTAGATACTATTATACTGATGTTAAACAAATACCATCCTTATTGGAATTCAACTTTCTAGAAGTAATACACTTAATAACTGAATATACAGTTATACTGTCAGTACTGAGAACAGAAGAAGTGATCCAGAAATGACTGCATTTATTTCACTTTTACTTCCTCAACTTTTTGGATTATATTCAGCCAATATCTATTTAAGGAACTGCTTTGGAAGGCCCTTATGTTTTATGCAAGGAACTGCTATTTTCCCAGATGAATAGAATATCCATTCTCCAGTTCCAAGTTTCCATGACAATAAAAACAAAACATTCATCAGCACCAACTTGGTATTTTATGGCAAATGCAGCTGCAGCTTGTAACAGTTCAATCTTTATCCCAACTCTTTTCTGCCTAACAGAGGCACTATATTTCTCTAAAGCAACTGAATTATTTTTTACAGTGATTTCCCCCACTGCAGACCTAAGCACTAACAGCCCGTTACACCATCTCTAATTATCATCCGCTCTTCCCAATTTAATGCCAAATACAACGAAAGGTTCCCAAATGTTGTTAGGAGCACATCTGATTTGTGAACTCTGAAAGCTTAGCTGATGTAAGTATTACAGCATTAGAGGAATGTATAATATTTAAGCTTTCGTGTTTACAGAAGACAGATTTTTGGAAATGAAAGACATTCACAGTAAACAAAAAGCTAAATTAAATTCAGTCAGATTATGGTAAGACAGTGCCCCCTTGTGTCTTGGTATTTCTGCCTTAACTAAAAATCCAGTATTCGTTTCCTTAGAGTTCTATGATACAGATTTGAACATTTTTTCTATCACAGAAATAAATAGAACTTGATAACTCTCCTAAAACAAAATTCTCATTTAAAATAATACAAATACACTGGCTATTAAATATTAGCGATTTTTACATGAATACTCTGCAACATGGTGAAAATGTAACAAATTTGTGTATTTAGTAATTTTATCTTAAATTTCACATTTAACTTACTATTAGTGAGAAATGTTGATAAAATTTTAAGAATGAAAGAAAAACCTTGCTACCATCGGTTACACTGTCCTTTGGTACTGGTTCTCTCCTGCAGCTACTTTATGCTAGTACTGGTTTACCCTGGGGCAACTAATGAGTTTGAAGCTTCACTTACACAAAGTACAAGACTGCATTAAATGGAAGAAACTAACGTAAAATCTTAAAGGGCATATGTAAGAACAAATATGAGTAATACCCTAAGTCACAAATAGCTTTAGAAATAAAACAATCACATAAAAACACTATTCATGTTTTAACCCCACTCAAAGTATAATATTCATACCAGAGGGAAGGCCATGAAGTCTGTAAAAATTTAAGAATACTGGGTACCACACTGGATGATCTGAGCTATAACTTGGATTTTAGAAAGATCCTTGGATGATTCTCAAAAGCATCACAGTTTGAGAAACGCTGCTCTATACTCAAATGCCCTCCTACCTCAACTATCATGCAGCAGGAGCAGAGGAGAGCAAGGAGGAAAGACGAATTGACCACTTGAGCATAATCTCTTTTAAAGATTAGGTGGATTCAAAGAAAGAAAGAATCAAAAACAGCTTTGGAAAGGCATCCCTGTGTATATAAATTGGGGCTAGGTCGGCCTGCTTACAAAAGTGACTCCTACACCAACTATTTTTCCCTTTTCTATTAGCTGAAATAATTTTTTAAAATGTACATCTAAGATTCTATCAATCTGTCATCAATATGGGTGATCAAGAAACTTTGAAATGCAAATAATGTAAAAGTCAGAAGTCCATCACTCATTATCAATGATGCCTAGTATGTATGTTTTTTACATATTTCAAAACTACATTTAATATCTATTTTCTATCTTATTTGACACAACTAATCCCCTGATAATCAAGTTTTATTATTCTCATTTTATAAATGAGAAGTCACTTATAAATGAGAATCACTGAGGTCAACTAATTACCCAAGGTTATAAATGTAGTGAAGGTTGAGGAGACTGCTAAGATTCAGGTCCTGATTTCAAACCCTAGGTTCTCTGCACTGTAACAGATTACCAATACTCATTAATGTAAATAAGCTTAATTAGATTGTCTTTCTCCCAATATTACCTGAGATCAGCTGTACTGCGGCTCTAGTAAACAACTGGAGAACAAGAGCTAACTATGGACAGAGTACTCTGCAGAATAACTTTAGAGCAGAAGACTAAAGCAGCACAGTAGCCCTGGGCATATGGAAATGTTCTTACTAAGATGTTTAAATGTTCTTAAATAAGGGGTGTTCTTATTTTCTTTTGGCTCATCCATATTTTGATTTTCTATAATAAACATTGTATTTAATATAGGAAAAGTATTGTTAAATGCACACAGTAAATGATATATTCCTTATAGATATGCTAAAACCTTTAAAGGAATCCAGAGATGTAAAGTATCCCATATAACATGTGCACAAAGAAGTTAAGTCTGCTGGGCATGATGGCTCATGCCTGTAATCCCAGTACTTTGGGAGGTTGAGGCAGGCAGGATCTCTTGAACTCAGGAGTTCAAGGTCAGCTAGGCAACATGGCAAAACCCCATCTCTACAAAAAAATTCAAAAGAAATTAGCTGGTCATGGTGGTGTGTGCCTATGGTCCCAAGCTACTTGGGAGGCTGAGGTGGGAGGATTGCTTGGGCCCAGGAGGCAGAGGTTGCAATGAGCTGAGATCCTGCCACCATATTCCAGCCTGGTCTACAGAGTAAGACCCTATCTCAAAAAGAGGGGGGAAAAAAACGAAGTTAGGTCATTTGATTGACTTACCCAATCATTAGTACAAAACAGTCACAAGTATAGGAACATAAGTGTAAGAAAACAAAGCCTATAAAGTATAAGAGCGCTAAGTAATTTAAGTAATTACATGCTACTTGTTTATATTAAAAGCATTTACATTAAATGGTAACCTGTCATCAAATTATTTTTAAGTAAGTAGAGGAATATGCCCTATTCTGGTCCAGAATGTGAACTTATTTGGATTAAGCATCATCTATTTTTCTGTCACTTTCATTTCAAGAGTGAACAAATTCCAAAAGATAATCCTTAGTATGTGCCTCAGATCTATCCCTTTCTTTCTGCCCATAACTACCACCATCTTGGTTCAGACTCCTGTGGATGAAAACATAAGCATTTGGCTCCCAATTGATACCCTGCCTCTAGTTTCTCTTTGCTTCCATCTATCCATACAAGAACACCTTCATCATTACATTCCACTGTTTAAAAACTAATGAAAGTTTCCCAGTGCATGTGAAGGTGGGTCAGCATAAGTTATCCTAAAATATTCCACTTTGACATATGAATTATTTTGTGCTGAATGAAGGCATTTCAGTTTCTGAAATCCTCATCTGCCTAAAAGCAGAGCCTCCTAAAAGAAGTCAGTTGTCATAAAAACCCTCCCCTGGAGAAACTCTAATCACTCTTCTTAGAGACGGAAGCCAGTATCACACCCAGACAGACACTGTCACAAAGGAGCCTATCTCCAATCTATTATCCTAAAGACCCATTTATTTCTACAAAAAGTCATTTGCTTTCTGTAAGTGCCCTTACTTCCCCCTCTCTTTCCGCTACCAAGTTAGGTGTACAAACTCAAAATTTTAAACCGCCTTTTGAGTAACTCATCTCTGGGTACACTCATGTGTATATGCGACGCATGTGTCAATAAACCTCTGCTTGCCTTTCTCTTATTAACCTGTCTACTGCCAGACAAATCTACAGGGCCCCAGTCAGAAAACCTAAAACCCAGCTTAAAACCTAAAAGATTTTTTTCCTTCTCTCTACATAGAATACAAAATTCATTTTTAAAATATCCTGACATTGAGATCTCCATGTTCAGGTTCAAAACAATCCATTTTTGTTGCTGTTTTGACTTAACTTAAAAAATGTTCCATGCTTACAAAAAGTTGTTTGTAAACGAAACTTAACCCTTAGTTATTTTTGAGAATAAATGGCAGACACAATGCTGTACCACCTATGAATACTTCAGTATGTGTTGATGTGTATTGTATAAATAAATAAGCATGATAGAACCATCACAATCATCTAATTAACATTTATATAGTACTATCTTTTAATCTTCAGACCCTATTTGAATTTTGCCAAATATCTCAATAATGTCTTTTAACAAAAGGACCAAGTTCAGAATCACGTGTTTACATTTTTTTTTTTAATTTTTGTGGGTACATAATAGGTGTATATATTTTGGCATACATAAGATATTTCGATATGGGTAGGGAATGCATAATAATAATGTCAGGGTAAATGGGGTATCCATCATCTCAAGCATTTATACTTTGTGTGACAATCAATCCAAATACATTTTTACTTATTTAAAAACGTAGATTATTGACTGCAGTGCTATCAAATGCTAGTCTTAATCATTCTCTAACTTTCTTGACTTTCACATCCTTGATACTATAGCTTAGAATGTTTCTTAATTTATTTTGTATGATATTTCCTTAAGATTAGATTGGAAAGAACATCACAGAAATGATGCTGTGTTCTCAATGCACCCTGTTTCACGGCACATGAATCTGAATTATCTCATCATTGACGTTGCATTGATTCCTTCATTATGTTGGTGTCTGCCAATGCTCTTCATCTGAAAAGTTACCTTTTCCCACTACAGTTGACAAGCATTTTGCGAAAAGGTATTTTGAGACTAGGTAAAAATCCTGTTTCTCACAAAACTTTATTCATTCATCAGCACAATTTATTTATATATCAGCACAGACTCATAGTTTCCTACTTTATTCAAAGAATTATAAATACATTACTATCACTATTTATTTTGTTGTTTAAAATGTACAGATTTGGCCCGTGGGAGCCCTTTCAATCTGGCCTTTGTGACCTTCTAACAATTCACCATCATTCTTTGAGCCTGTCCTTACTTTCCAGAAAAACAAGATGCTCCAGGCTCTTCTTGTACTCTCTCTGCCTCAGCCCTAGAACCAGTCATTTCTCCAAGGAGCCCTGGTTCCTTTTGGTGGAGAACAGTATGTTAAAATCAAGATACAGAAGGATACTAATACTGGGGTTTTGCTACTCCCAGGCTCTCTCAGTGTACATAGGTGAGGGAATATGTGTATACATATACATACACATATATACACAACACAGTTACACTGTATTTCTATGTCTTACTATAGATAGACAGATAGATAGACAGATAAAGATATGAGTAAATATTGATATAATCAATTGCCATCAAACACCACAGGATTCATTCTAGTTTTGTTCCTTCCCATATTTGTGATTTCCTTTTCTAACAGTGAGAATGGGCCTATTATCTATGCTTACATATTTCATCAATTCCCCTGTATACAACTAAATTCCATTTGCTGCTGCATCCTGCACCCTTCTGTGTGGATACTCTTCTGCACAGAAGCTCTTATCTCACCTCCTCTTGCTTTTGCTATGATCACTAACTTCGATGAGAATTCTGTGCAAAACTAAGGACTGTAGCTATATCCTTTCTCCCTTAAGCTATTCAACACCCAAAACTATTCCTCTGGTTTGTGCTTCTTCTCTTTATGGCATTCAAGCTTGACATATTCTTCAATCAAGAGTTCCTAAATACTTGCCTGACTTCCCCACAATCTAGCTAATCTTCCTGTTCCTACCTACCCACAGCAGCTGCATCTCCATGCCCCACCACTACAAATTAAGGGAGATGTGCCTACACTGACAGATTTCTGATACTTGAGTACAGAATTATAAGGTCCACATAATTTAAAAGAAAAGGATAGTTCTTTTCTGAGTTGCAAAATTTTCAGCTGTTTCCAGTGAAATAATTGTTATTTTAATTAAAAATAATGGAGAGTGGGGAATGGTTAGTTAATGCCTGCTTTTACCACTTTAATTGAAGCGTGTTTGCTGTCTTTCCTCTGTATCTGAAGAAAATGCATCAATATCTGAGGCCACAGTACAAACAATTGAAAACTTGTTCATAGATAGTGACTAAGAAAATAAATACCTTTGAAATCACAAGCTTTGATATCAGTGGAGAAATATTTCTGGAGAAAAAAGGTGATAGCCTGATTTAAATATCTGAAGGGCTGGCCGTCACAGTTTGGTGTGATCCTTAAAACATGTTGGGATAATTCTAGAGATTGATTTTTTTTAAAAACACATCATAAACACCTATCAGAGATATTCAAAGATTAGATAACTACTTGGAGAGAGAATAAGTACTACATTATTAGAGATGTTCAAAGCACAGATTGAACAATACTTTGACAGAGATGTAAAGGCATGCAAAATGGCAAAAAAGGGAAGTATTGGACTTGAGGTCAGAGGTCATAACATACTAGTTAAAACCAGATTGCAGAGTAAGAGAGACCCAGATTTGCAATGTAGCAAACCAATTACCTCAGCATCAGTTTCCTCAAATGTAAAATAAAAATTTTATTTATATCTCATAGAATTTGAATTTAACGCATTAATATACACAAAGGCTTAGCCCACTATGTGTCCCAAATAAATACTTAAATAAATGCTATCTATAATATTTACACGACACTTTGCAATCAGCAGACCCTACGTGATGGAAGCTTTACTATTAGACCTTAGCTCTATAAATGCAGGAACCTTATCAAACTTGTTTCCTTTGTTTCCCCAGTCCTTAGAATAATGCCTGGCACTGAGCACATGACTTAGTTAACTATTTGTTGAATAAAAGGAGATTAAAATATTAAAGGGTTGTTGGATTATGGACCTTTTAAGGTTCCTTCTGATCCTGATAATGTCTTTATGAATCTGACTACTCTAGGTACTTCATAGAAATGGAGTCATACAGTATTTGTCTTTTTATGACTGGTTTATTTCACTTAGCATACTCATTCAATTAGGAAATTATCAAGATCCATCCATGTTAATAGTATGTGTCAGAATTTCCTTTCTTTTTAAGGTTCAGTAGTATTTTATTACATGCATATACCACATTTTGTTTATCCATTCATCCAGCAACAGACACTTGGTTGCTTCCATCTTTTGGTTAACTGGGAATAATGCTGATATGAACACAGGTGTACAAATGTCTCTTTAAGATCTTGCTTTCAGTTCTTTTGGGCATGTACCCAGAAGTAATATTGCTGGATCATATGGCAATTCTGTTTGATATTTTGAGGAATAAACTTTTTAATTAAATGGCAAACTATCTGTCTGATTCCTGTGGGAAAGAGGTCTTCTACTATACTACAAATGTTAATACTGATAATATCTGAATAATAGGACTGTGAGTGAATGAAGTTTATTGTCTTCTTTTTTGACTTACTGCAATTTCCAGATCATTAAAGGGAGCATTAGTACGTAAACAAAACAATGAAATCACATATAGAGCTTTTTTGCTACTATTACTTTTTTCTTGTGTCACAGCAAATGCTTAAATATTCCTAGCCCCTAAACATAAGTGCAAGCATACTTTTTCTATAAGTGCAGGCCACAGCTGAAATGTTCTTTTTTTTTTTTTTCGGTTGAAAGAAGTAAACATTAGAGATTTTTTAGTGTTTGCAAATAAAAGTGATGCCTAGGAAGGTGGAAGATCTCCCTGGTGGTTTACTTAGGCAGGAGCAAAATCCTGTGTAATGAGTGGTAATATTAATTCTTCCAGGGAAAGTATTAAGATTCACTAAAGTTTGCCTAGTCCAGATAATCTATCTTCTGCTCCCAATTATCTGAATCACTGCTAAGACCCTTAAACTGTTTAGGGATGGATAGTAACAGGCAGTTGAAATCTCGTTATATTTATTACGATTTCTAAAACATCTATACAATTGGACATTAGGTCACAGCTTTGGAAATTTAGTGTATGCAATTAATAGCCATAAAATGGATTATAAAAGATCATCATTCTTGTGGTATAACGAGTAAGAAATTTTAGAGCAGAGGAAATAAGGGGACAGAGATTACAAGAGCAAGAGAAAAGGACAGTGGAGGGGAAAGAGTAGCTAGAAAGAGAGAAGTCGAGAAGGGAGAGAGAAAGACTGAGACTGACTGAGAGAGAATAACTTTTTCTAAAGTATAAACTAATGTATCTGGGACAGTCGAAACATGATCTTATCTAGAAGACTTCTCAAGGTCCTTTCTGGAACTGGAATTATGCATAAAGCTTAACTTCTCAACTGAAATAAGTAAATTATCTGAGCTACTGGTTAATATAATCATATATTCACTTACTTAAATTTTCTTAAATTTCAGAAACGTTAGCTATAATATTCTAAACCTAAAATTTTGATCATTTAGTTAACGGTAAAACTCTCAGTAACTGGAAACATCAACTCGTAGCACGCATTTGAAAAAGAAACAACTACAGAATGGCTTATAATGAAAATACCTGCTCATCTGCTTTTCGTCTATTAACCCCAATAAACATGGTTAGGTCTGTTTTAGCCCTACCTTTTTCTGCCAGCTGCCTTATTTTAACTGTCTCCAAATGAACTATTTTGAGAATAAGTCATTTTAAAAACAAACAGCTGCCCTCTTCCTACAACTGGTTGCTAGAATGGCTTATAAAGTGGAATATATCAATTACTCCTCTAAGCTTTACACTTTTCCTATGGTTAGATAGGAAACAGATACAATTATCTGTGAAGTATTTGTCTGGAATAGCCATAGCAGCTGCCCAAATTTCCACTGGAGGCAGTACATTCCCCAAGCAAACGCACATCCCATGACTTCTAAAGGGTTTAAGCCAGGAACAGTTAACAGTGTAAGAGAAGAAGGCTTTAAGGTAAGGCCCATTCCAAGCTTAGAGAAAGCTTCTTCCAAAATCTGATTTAAACACTGAAACCCAGGCTCAGCAGTGTTAAAAGAAAAACATGAAAAACAGAAATCTTTAGGTAATGCTGAAATGTCATTTTAGACATGAGCATCAAAGTTTAATCCCATGAAATATTCAGCCATCAGTAATGTTAGCAAGTAAAATGGAAAAACTGGAAATTCTTCTCTTTTGCCTGTCTTTGTTCTCTACCAAGGAGAGAACTGGCTTAAAGATGGGCCACTGAAAAGAGAAGAACAAGTAGAACTGGTGGTAATATTCTTTTTTTTTTAGAACGAGTCTCACCCTGTCACACAGCCTGGACTGCAATGGCACACTCTTGGCTCACTGTAGCCTCCGCCTCCCAGGCTCAAATGAGTCTCTTGCTCCAGCCTCCCGAGTAGCTGACATTACAAGCACCCGCCACCAAGCCCAGCTAATTTTTATATTTTTAGTAGAGACAGGGTTTCATCATATTGGCCAGGCTGGTCTCAAAATCCCGATCTCTTGATCTGCCCACCTCAGCCTCCCAAAGTACTGGGATTACAGGCATGAGCCACGGCACCAGGCCTAATATTCTTTAAATTGAGTCTTTCTTATAAGCATAGTATCTCAGAATTATAATCTCTGCCAATACAAAAATAAACAAAACATTTGCAAATTATTACACTCCACAAGTGAAACAAATGTAGACAGCAATTGCAGAGTCACTGTATTATGGAGGCAATGCCATCACCACCAAATATCCATAAAATATATTACATTCTTCAACTATTCCTACATTCTAGGTTAATTCATAAATATTTTTAGTAATAATATTTTAAGCAATTTAGATGAGCAACTTCTAAGATATTTTGTTTGAATACCATATTTTTCAATATAAGCACTTTATACCTGTGTCAAACTTTTACCTAAGTAGAAAAAAATTATTTAATTATTCATTAACATATCCTTTGTAAATTACAATATTTAAAATACATGAGGAAAATGTGTTTTATTTATAAGCAATGCTGGGTATCACATTAAGAAAACATTGCCAGGAACAGTGGTTATTGTCTGTAATTCCAGCATATTGGGAGGACAAGGCAGGCATATGAGCCCAGGAGTTCAAGATCAGCCTGGGTGACATGGGAAATCTTGTCTCTATAAAAATTAGCTGAGTGTGGTACTCCCAGCTACTCAGGAGGCTTAGGTAGGAGGATCACTTGAACCTGGGATGTAGAGGCTGCCATTAGGCATGATAGCACTACTGCATTACAGCCTGGGTGACAGAGTGAGACCCTGTCTCAAAAAAAAGAAAACACCTATTATGAAATGGAGAAAAAGGGATCTTCAAACCTAAAATATTTATTTTTGATATCTCTGAAAATTTTACTGTTTCTTTGAGGGTAAGTTCACGTATTTCCTTCATATGTATTAGTGTGAGATAATACACTAGAAACTGATACCTGTTTTTCATACCTTGGAATGTAGAGATAAGAAATACACATTGACCTGTTAAAAGCTGTGACTTAAATCATGGGAATTATTGTTTTTATGTTCAAACCTTTAATCCATGGTTATCATAGACTACTGTGACTTCATAAGAGGCATAAAGAGAAAACATCTCCCAAGAGCAAAGAAAAAAAAAAAAGCATGGTGTTCCACATGGCATCCCAGCCTAGTTTCCTTCCTTCTTCCAGTGTTTTTCGACACAGCAAAGATGGTTAAAAAGCTTGGCCTTTGACTTCTGTATATGTATGTCCCAGGTACTCAAAATAAACTTACAAAGATATAAGCAATTTTTAGCATTTAGAAGGTGCAAGAAATACCTGTCTTTATCAACTGTGCTCAGAGACAGCACATTACCTAATGTTTCAAGGAGACTGTGGATCAATATTATAGATCAATGATTTTATTTAGACAAATTATAGAATTCTACATAATTTAATTGATGACATAAACTCTATATTCTACCTAAACAAAGAATGGAAGATAAACAAAGATCTAAATTATTTAAAAAGAAAGTTAAAATAACCAAGTCGGCTAGTATTTTAGCATTTCAGGCCCGTTTAATGAAGAAAATATTCCAGATTTTTTCACCCTCTAATTGAGCTAGAATAGATGTCAGTTCTTAACAACAATGTATTTAAACATTCTGGGTAACTAACCTTGGGTTACAATGATCATTCTGTCAAAGTGGCTTTTAGTTTCCTTATTCCCACCAGATTTTTAAGAGTAACTTTCACAGGGATAACATACAAAACCAAGAAGCCAACAGTCAGCAACTTTATTACTGCTTAGCAAAATAACAAACCTTATCTTCTATATTGTATGTGACATATTGCAGTTTAAAAAAAACCTGGATACTTTTTTAAAAAGGTTTTCTATCTCAAATCTTACAAATCCAATTCATCTCAGAGAGGACTATTATTTAATAAGCACTACTAATTTCAAAATTGACACTGCTTGATCATTTATGTCTACAAACCTGAGATATTTGTAAGGTTGATACAATTTTCTAACCTTGAGAGGAAAATTCATTTTGGATACTACTGTAAAGACAAAAGCAGTATCAGCTTAAATACACCATCCTTCAATGTGCTAAATATACAAAAATAGTCTCTTTCATAGCATTTGACCAAAAAAAAGAAAAAAAAACTGCACAGAATCCATGTTTTCATTTGAACAATTTTCCCTTGTTTACTTTTTAATATTTTGATTCTTTTTTAAAAAGTTCCTTTTCCAATTACAAGAAGGAAATAAAAAGAAATGCAACTCTTTTATGTAAAGTAAATCCATCTGGATGTTTGCTGCATCCCATACTATAAACCTGTGATCCCCAACCAGAATGAGTTATAGTAAAGCTGCAGGCAAAATTGTCTCCATATACCACAATCCATTATCCCTGTCAAGTTAATGTTCCCATGTTGAGCCATATGGCACGGGTACACATTCAACAAAGGAAATTCCTTAAACTTGTTATAATCAGCACTTGCAGTCATCCAAAAAACTGACATAAACAGCTTTATTGTGTTTAGTGCATTTCAGTTAATATCCATGACAAAAACAGGAAACAGTACAGGAAAAGGGGGAGGAATGTGGGGGTGCACAGCTATTAAAAAAATACACAGAAAATTCCTCAAACTGTACATTTTATAATTTGATTTTTTTTCTCTAAGCAAGTGATTTTCAATTACAGTAATCTCCAACCTCTTGACAGGGATCCACTGGGCCAGATTTAAGTGAGAGAGAGAAAAAAATTAATGGCATCAATTTTCCATGGTATGAGCAAATCTAAATCTTGAAGTCTTAATCGTATCTGATTCATATAAGGCAGTTCTGGCAAAATAATGAATGATCTGAATTTTCATGTTTGTTTTCTTTCTACAGTTGTATCATAATTGCTAAAATCTAATGGTGTTTCATTAAAAAAATAAGGCAATTTAAATAAAGTATCTTTATATGCATTAAGTGTAGGTCACAAGTGAATCAGGGGCTCCCAGAAGCCTTTGGTACCTGGCACAGCCCTGCACATCAAATTCCAGTCAAGGTACAAGTAGAGCAGAACTTCATTTCAGCCCCCGCAGTGACAACAATAAAATGCTGAGAAAACACACTATCAAATACTGAACTCAGCATCAATTTCTGTTAATTACAGCCTTGTCAGCAACGTGATTATTCAAACAACTCATGCAAATGTTAATGAGGCCTTATTTGCATATTTATTTTTTCCTTTGTTGAAATGTCATTGATTATTACATTCTACTATGATGAATGTGGCTGATGATGTGCTCTGATATGTAATTAGTCATTAGGTGGAATGAATAGATCAATTATGAAAAAGGACTAAGATTAACAAATATCAAACAAGACCGCCCAATATAACTATAGAATCTTTTTTAAAAAGAACCTAATAAATAATTTCTTGACATTTAAACTGCAACATCAGTAGTTTTCAATAAATAAAACACTACTCTTGTGAGGTTAAATGAAAGCTTAAAAATACATCAGTACTCTCATAATCCAATTATGATCACAAAAACCATCTTTTAAAAAACTGCAAATCACCTCAAGAGGCATGTCAAAACAACAGCAAAAAAGAACGGATTTTGCTTTAAACTTCCACAAATTACAAATATAGAAAGTGTAATCTAGTATGAAGAGGAGGTAGAAATAGGTAAAAAGAGAAAGGCATGTAATATCAAAGACAGAAGGAGTAGGAACGTGATGAAGAATGACTACCTTTACACAAGGCAAGGCAAGCAAAAACAAACTCCTTCATATCCCAATTTGTTCTTAGAGGAAAAGGATTATTTAGCTTCTGAAACTGTTTGCTGTAACTATTCAGCCAGCACTTGCTATTCACAGATGGAAAAAAAAAAAAACACATTACTGCAGACCAGATGGGAACATTCCACATGACCAAACCAATCAATCACCTCGGTGGGGCGCAGGTGCAACACAGCCGTGTAGCAACACACCATTTCACAGTCTATCGGGCACAAACACATGGCCACCAATCAATGGCACCCTGAGGACCTCGGAGGGGGCAGACTCTCTTGAGTCTTACTGGTCCATGCCTGATGACTTCATAATCACACATCATTTCATTCACTAGAGGATACAAACTAGCATTCTAATAACCTTCTACTGAAAATGGTCATGTTGTGCATATTAATACAGGGCTGTTTGGAGTGAAGCAACTGACTTTACACGGCAGGCTAGGCAAGGCATGCAGGGCTGAAACAACCTGAAGCTAGAAACTTCTTCCTATTTGAAGATGGCTATTCTGTTCAGGCTGAGATCAATGGTAACATGATTCATTCTGCCACATCAAAGTTGGCATGCAAGGCTCGTATCCTACACAAAACAACTGTTAAACAATAGTATGCTTGAAAAGATAAAGGACAAAGGAGAATGGAAGTAAAAATGGTAGTTGGTAACCTTGTATGAAGAATAAAAAGGCTTTGCATCCTTCTAAAATAACCTAACAAAGTAAATTGCAAATAAACATCAGGTGACCATGAATAAAATTTAAATGTATAGTCATTGGCTTTGTTTTCCTCACATTTTCTTGGTGTTTGTGGGATGACTCTGTATAGTGCACAATTACAAGAGAAGATAAATAGAACAATTTACAGCAAACACTGCTATTATTTTACAAAGGCAGAGCTCCATGCTCTGTTAGGTAGCATCCACCAAGCTCCTGTCAGCTGCTTTCACTCAGAGAGGATGTAGTCAGGGATATCTTGGATAACTTAGTATTTTAAATAACTGATTCACTAAATGCCATATACACATGACCCAACTTAAAAAGAAAAACCAGGAAAAATTGGTTTCATCTTAAAAAAAGCAAATCAGCAAACTCAAATCCTTGGTGGGATGAAAATGGGCATATATGTTTTTAACCAGTAGATTTCCTTGATAATTAAGAAGGCAATTTGGCACCTTATAGGGCCTGAGATTCCATTAGGAACATCAATCATCAGAGCCAGAGATTATGTGGACAATAGTGTAACACATGTAGCTGAACCTAAATTGACCCTTTGACAACCCTGAAAGTTGACTTGGGTGATTAATTTTTGTTGCCAATATGTTTATTTTCTCTCTCTCAACATCATCATCTAGAAAATCTAATTATTTCTCATTTCAGATTTGGATTCCGGATACATAAGTATTTACTTGTAGATATAAAATACTACACTTTGCACAAAAGGCTAATAGTGATTATATATTCTACAGTGATTATATATTCTATATATTCTAAAAGAAAGTAAGCACACATTTGATGAAAATATGCCCACTGTAACAGAGCTTCCCTTTGGGAAAGAAATTTAGTGATTATTCAAAGTATTATTAGTGTGATTTTTGTTTATTATTATTGGTTTGTTTGTTTTGCTCTGTCACCCAAGCTGGAGTGCAGTGGCACAATTATAGTTCATTACTACCCAGAATTCTGGGCTAAGGTGATTCTCTAGCCTCAGCCTCCCAAGTAGCTGGGACTACAGGTACATGCCACCATGCCAGGCTGAATGATATTCTTATTCCACAAAGAGACAGCTGGCAAGATAAACTCTCTGGTGGTTTACTGTAAACCATTCACTTTAAAAAGCATACTTAACTTCTTTTGCAAACTTTAAGACTAGAAGAAGATACCAGACTCAAATCAGAAGAATCAGATTCTACTTAAGGTTTTTACTATTTGTTGCATAGCCTGTGTGAGATCAAATTATACCAAAGACTTTAATTTATTAATCTGTAGAATGATCAGAGAGGACCCTGAAGTTTCTTGTCATTTATAATCTCCTTTTGTGTCCTGACATAATTTTAAAGGCTCTGTCTAGTCATCTTCAGAGTATCAAGTAGGGAAGAAGAGATCAAATGTGCGAGTTGCAAAGTATGAGATATACTTATTGTTATAAGTGGTCATTTAAAACTGACGATGAGTGATTGCTCTTATGAGGATACAAAGACAACCATTCCTTTAGTTTATAGAAGTATTAGTAAATAAAAACAATATTGGCGATGAAGTTTTCTCGCTTTGTAAACAGAGTAACACCACCATTTACAAAATGGTATCATGTTACCCACCCATCCCCCAAACAACAAAATAAAAAGATCATAAAACTTCTCCAATTTTCTGTAGTAACTAACATATAGGTTGAGCTTTCCATGCAATAGCTTGGTTAAAGCTCAAGATAATGTAGATTACACCCATTCACCAGAAACTGAAAAACATAAAGAGTAGTGACTGGTCTTATGAAATCAGCAGTCAGAATTAAACAGCATTCAAAGCTGTTAACCACCAGTTTATCTTCTGTTACTACCAAAAGACATTTTTCTCTCTTTTCTGATTCCAAATTCAATCCTACATGAAAGTACCTATGTTTGAAACTTTTGCCAAAAAGACATAGAAAATATATTATTTAAAATGTCTGACAATAATGCTCTGAAAAGCAAAATAGAAAATGGAAATCTCACTTTTTAATTACCATGAATACAGAATTAAATCAAAAACACAGGAAGGTGAGAAGGGAAGCTCTGGAGTCAGATAAAATTTGGTTTAAATCCCATTTCCATGACTTACTAATTTTGTGACTTTTGGACCAATTACTTAAATCTTCTAAACTTCAATTTCCTGATTTGAAAAATACAAATAGTAATTCAGACAATACATACAACTCACGAGTTACCAAGATTTTACGAGCTAATATATGTAGTACTTAACAACATGTGTAACACAAGAAGCACATTTTCCATTATCATTTAATACTAATAATTAAAAATAGACTAATTTGAAAATACTAAAACCAGAAAAAAATGAATCTCTTTAATGCTCTACTTTCAGTTCATAAACAGTTCTCATCCCAACTCTGTTGTTTAAAATAACAGTACTTCATTAGAAAATAGACGGCTTTCTTTTGGTAATCAACAATAATTGCAGACTGGTCACTGCATTCCTCAGCTGGTCCCCTGATAATAGATGCTAGAGAATCTGAGTTTGCAAAATCCTGCCAAAAGAGTAGAGGTAAAGATTTCCTTTTTTTTTTTTTTTTTAACTACTCTGGAGTTGTACAAAGTTAAAAAGACAAAAACATAAGTCAATATGCACATAATTTTCATATACTGCCTGCCTAGAATTCACAAAAAAACCAAAATGGCCAATAATCAATGTTAGCTGTCCTTCTCACTATAAACTACATTTAAAAACAGGCTAGTTTTAAGGTAATAACAACATCTGGAAACCAGAGTTCTTCAACCATTCAAGCTTAAACAGCCTTTGGTGGTCATGCATCAAGACATTCATCCAAAATTGAGCCTTTCATCTCTTAGAGACATTTTATCCTAGAGAGGTCAAAGTGTAAGGAAAACACAGTTCCTCAGGTACATTACATTTCAAATGAATCTAAAGACAGAGTCTATTAAATTCAATTCCTTGAAAAAGTTTTTTTTTTTTTTTTGAGATAGAGTTTCACTCTTTTGCCCAGGCTGGAGTGTATTGGTATGACCTCAGCTCATCACAACCTCCGCCTTCCAGTTTCAAGGGATCCTCCTGCCTCAGCCTCCCGAGTAGCTGGGATTACAGGTGCCCACTACCAAGCCTGGCTGGTTTTTGTATTTTTAGTAGAGATAGGTTTTCACCATATTGGCCAGGCTGGTCTCAAACTCCTGACCTCGTGATCTGTCCGCCTCAGCCTCCAAAAGTGCTGGGATTACAGGCATGAGCCACTGCACCAGGCTGAAAGTTTTTTAAAACAAATCAGCTACATTTGCCTTTATAGCAAAGATATAAAAGACAGTATCACATATAGTAACTAAGTTTACCTACTCCAAGGAGCCATGTCACAGTAGAAGTGCATAGGCAAAAAGGAGGGGTTGTTGGGGGAGTACAGTGTTGAATCTAGTAGGAATGTAAAAAATCTGCATTTGAATCTAGCATTCACAAGCTAACTGTCAGATGATCCCTGGTGAATTACTTCTATGTCTTCTCTCTAAGTCTGTTTCTTCATCTGTGAAACTGGAGAAGGAATGGGAAAGAAGAAATTAACATTTAGTAAATGTCTTCTAAGTGTTAGGCCCTGTGCTAGGAATTAGATACATCTTTTTATTACATCATTCTCAAAAATAAGGCAAGGCCAGAACCACTATCTCCACTGCAGAAATTCACTAAGTCTCAAACAGGGTTTCCTCCAAAGAAGATATACAAGTGGTCAATAAATTCACGAAATTATGCTCAATATATACTTGAGACAGGGTCTTACTCTGTTGCCCAGGGTTGGAGTGCAATGGCGTCATGGCGCCATCAGGGATCACTACAGCCTTGACCTCCCCAGGCTCAAGTGATCCTTCCACCTCAGCCTCACAAACAGCTGGGACTACACGTGTGTGCCACCCCACCTGGATAATTTTTATAGAGATGAATTTTTGCAGTGTTGCCCAGGCTGGTCTCAAACTCCTAGGTTCAAGCGATCTGCCTGCTTCAGCCTCCCTAAGTGTTGGGATTATAGGCATAAGCCAATTGCATCCAGCCTATATTCAGTATCAGTCATTAGGGAAATGCTAAACCTCAATGAGGTTTTCATACCATTAGGATGGCTAAAATAAACGGACACTTGTTGGCAAAGATGTGAAGAAACTAGAACCTTCTTAAGTTGCTGGTGGGATTGTAAAGTGGTGCAGAACCACTTTGGGAAAAGATTTGGCAATTCCTCAAATGGTTAAACACCAGAGTTATATTACCTGGTAATTCCATTCCTATACACCCAAGAGAACCGAAAATATGTCCATACAAAAACTTGTACAGCAACTTCACAGCAATATTACTCATAATAGCTGAAGAGTAAAAGCACTCCAAATCTCAGTCAACTGATGAATAAATAAAATGTGGTATATCCATACAACGGAATACTATTCAGCTATAAAAAGAAATGAAATACTGATTATGTGACATAACAAAGATGAATCCTGAAAATATGCTAATTAAAAAACAAGTCACAAAAGACCACATATTATGTGTTTCTATTTATACGCAATATCCAGAATAGGCAAATCTATAGAGACAGAAAGACAAACTGTTGCCAGGAGATGGGTGGAGGGGATAATAGGAATTGACTTATAATAGGTACGAGGTTTCCTCGTGGGGTAACAAAAATGTTCTGAAATTAGTGGTGATGGGTGCACAACTCTGAATATACTAAAATCCCTTGAACTGTATACTTTAAAAGGCTAATTTTATGATATATGATATTTTTCAATAAAACTATTATTAAAAACACTGAAGTAGAGAGAATTGTAGTTACTGAGAAAGAACAAAAAGTTCACTGAATTCCAAATATTTAAAAATGGCAAAATTTCTCACATAGAGATGTGAAGATTAAATGAACAGAGCAAAAGTACTTCGCATGGTGCCTAAGACAACTGAAGGTTCTTAATGAAATGGGATCTCCTTTTTCCTTTGTCAAATGCAGAAACAAAAGAAGTTAAATATGACTTTTATTCTAACTCAATAGCTTAATAAAGCTACCTGCTTTTTGTCATCTGAATAGCAAAAAAAAGGAGTACAATTACATGTTTATAGGCGTATAGTAGGAAAATCAGTATATACCTATCATTAGTATCAAAGAAAATGGACTTACTAACAGTCCACACTTGAAGCTGACATAAATATAATGAAAATATGACAAAGGAGTTACGTACAACTCCACAAAACTCCAAGGAATCCCTTCCAAATGAGTCAGTCATGGATCATGTCAAGAACAATGGAGTTGTATCCATGAACACTATATCCCCCTTTTTAAAAAAGAACATTGTTGTTAAATGAATGTGGTAAGCTAATAATATGGTTCTAATTTCAGAATTAGAATTTTGATGCCCAAGGACAGTACTTAAATGTCAAAACAATTAAGCAAAAAATCTGTATTCCATCCCATTAGATGGTGCCCCTGAGAATTTTAACAGTGATCAAAACAGCACCCTATATGCCAATTAATTCATCAACCCAGTTAATACTGAAGAGTAAGTAGAGACAGCTCTTCCTATGGGGCACCATAACCTCTAAGAAGAGTTCTCTGTACCTATTCTTACACTTTCACTGGGAGTGGCTATTTGATTAGGTAAATAATTTTTACTACTGATTACTAACTACATAATCACACTCATCTCACAAATACTTCTCAATTTTGTTTAAATTGGTACAGGAAGCACTGGGAAGATATTCAGAATCCTGAAATATAAGGATATGAAAAAAATTTCTATATAAACAGTGATAGTATTTATATGATAAATGCTTCTCTATTATAGGTTGCTTTTACTTGTGTCAACTATCAATGACCAAAAACTATTAACAATGAAAATATTAACCATTTTGTCTCCTCAAAGTTTATCAGAACTTCTCATATACTGTCATTATTTTATAAATATTTCTGAATGTATGACTAAAAAAAGAAGAAAAAGTACAAGAGGGCTAGGTGAGGTGACTCACGTCTGTAATTCCAGCACTTTGAGGGGCCGAGGCAGATGCATCACCTGAGGTCAGGAGTTCGAGACCAGCCTGGCCAACATGGTGAAACCCCATCACTACTAAAAATTAAAAAATTAGCTACATCTGGTAGTGGGTGCCTGTAATCCCAGCTACTCAGGAGGCTGAAGCAGGAAAATCCACTTGAACCTGGGAAGTGGAGGTTGCAGTGAGTTGACATTGAGCCACTGCACTCCAGCCTGGGAAGCAGAGCGAGACTCCACCGCAAAAAAAAGAAAAAAGAAAGAGTACAAGTAAAGACTAAGAATGCATTTACTGTTTTGATTTGCTTCCATGAAGAAAGGACCCTACCCATGCTCCCACGACACAAAAATAGCTACAATGGACAGATGAAATTATGGCCAATTACAAAGAATCTTGATAATCTATACATAGCCTTTGTATACAGCCTTGTCACAGAAAATTTCCATTAAACATTACCAAATATGTAGCATAGAGATCTTCACTGTGACCTTTTGGGAATCACTGGGGAGACCAGATATTAAGGGAGATCAGATAATAAAGCAAGATTGGTAGATACAGGCTGGTTTAGGGCAGGCACATCAATGAGAAAAAGATGAAATCTGACTAAGGAGCCAAAGACTGACATTATCAGAGAAACATATTTAACTTCCAGCAACTGAGGTTTTGCCAATATGTAGATTAAAGGAAAGGCTTTGGTTTTTTGTTTCTTAAACCAATATGCATGAGCAATGATCCTCCAGTAGGACTGAACAGATCATGTTATACTGGAAAGGATGGAGAGTAGAGATTACGAAATCTGAAAAACTCAGTTAGCTTTTTGGTTTTATAAGTAGAAAGGATGGTTCAACCAAATTTTTCCTAACAACATTATAAAGATGACTCAACAAGGAAGCATCTTTGAAAAAAAACACCGAACCAATAACAAATTACTATAGATTGTTGAGGTCTCAATTTAAAAAACCAGATACTTTTGTTTTTTGGGGGGAAGGAGGGAGGGATATGGTTTCGCTCTGTCACCCAAGTTGGAATACAGTGGTGCAATCTTGGCTCAGTACAACTTTCTCCTCCTGGACTCAACTGATCCTCTCACCTCAGCCTCCCAAGCAGCTGGGACTACACGTGCCTACCACCATGCCCAGCTATTTTTTTTTTTTTTTTTTAAGTAGAGATGGGGTTTCATCATGTTGCCCATGCTGGTCTCAAACTCCTGGGCTCAAGCAATCTGCCTGTCTTGGCCTCCTAAAGTACTGAGATTACAGGCGTGAGCCACCGCCCCCAGACCTAAAATCAGATTCTACATGTGAAGAAAACAAGCTGAGAATAGCTTCTATTTACAGAAATACATGACTTTTACTTAAAGCGTTAAGAAATAATTTTAAATGTACATAACAATAAGCAGGAAAAAATTTAAATACAGCACATTCTGTCTTTATCAAAAACACAAGTATTAATATTAAATTCACTGCTGTAAAGAGAGAACTTCTTGCTTTCTAGAAATTAGCTATGTATTACAAAGTAAAAAAGTAAAACTTAACTAGTCCACTACCATGGCTGTTCAGAAATTCATTGTTAGCTTGTCTAGTATTTTGAACTTTAAGGGCTAATACATAATAACTTTCTATTTATTTATTTCATAAGTCTCATCACTCATTCTACCTGTAGGTTTGCCTGGGGTAACAGTAAGATAGTAATTGCTTCATTTGTTATTTGCCTTAAGTTAACTGGGTACATCATATTACCAATTATAGCAGTAGTCATATGATTTTACTCAGGCTTAATAGCTGGATCCACTATAATAAAACTTTAAAGTCTTTAGTCAACATTTTATTTTTAGCCCTTACCATTGGATAAAGGAGAGCAAGACCAGTTACATTTCACGCCTCAAATCATACTTGGTTTTCTTAGGTTTCCCTGCATGTAAAAGTTTCAAGTAATTTTTCATAGCAATCTGGTGAGGATGCGGAACCTGGATATGAAAGCTTGGTAATCTGTCCTCAGTGGTATCTGTATCATCACCCCAGTGAAATTTCCCATGCAGTTGATAGTTTCTTCCTGCTAAGGCAATGCTTAGACATAAGGCGGGGGGGGGGAGGGAAAGAAATATAATCAGGTTGATGTGACTAATCTAAGAAAAAATAACTATTTTTAGGAGCCAAGACATTGCATCTGGTAAAAATGTCAGTGCACTGACAGAATATTAGCAGTTGGAGGCCAGCACAGGGACTTCTTGAACATGAATGCCTGCATTTCTTCATTCTGTAGAAGGATGTAGCTGTTACCTGCAATACCTGGGAAGTATGGTAACATCCATGGCCACCAATCTAACTGGCTCCATGAAGAAGGCTCCTACCTTGCTGGCCAAGGTGAAGTTAACCAGAGTGCCCAGAATTCTACAGAGGATTATAGAGCCAAGGATACCCAAACATGCTGGCTCCTAAATTCCCTAGCCAGTCCCAGCACTGTTTGCCACAACTGTACTATTTAATAGTTTCCTCACATCAATGTTTTGCTTAAATCAAATAACAGAAAAAGAAAATGACAAAGTTTTGTGGAACAAAGTGGAATCAAAAACATGGAAACCAAATTATATGAAAAGCTTCACTAGAAGAGAATGGAAAATCAGCAGCATTTACCATGAACAGAAACTTCCTGCTCTAGATTCTGAGCCTGAGGCCTTTAGAGGTGAGACTCAATAATTAAACCAGACACAGTGGCTCACATCTGTAATTCCAGCACTTTCGGAGGTTGAGGTAGGAGGATCACTTGATTTCAGGAGTTTCAGACCAGCCTGGACAATATAGTGAGACTGTGTCCCTACAAAAAAAAAACACTTTCTAAAAAAATTAGCTGAGCATAGTGGTGCTCGCCTGTAAGTCCCATCTACTCGGGAGGCTGAGGGTGCAGTGAGCTGAGATTGTGCCGCTACACTCTAGCAAGGGCAACAAAGCAAGATCCTGTCTCAAAAAAAAGAAAACAAAACTGGAGAAGTGGTAGGGCTGCCTTAGCAGCAAAATGGAGATTGTCTACCTAATTAGAAGAAATGACAGACTTTCAAATAAAAGACTAAAAGAATCTTACTATGGAACTTGCAGTTATTTAGCTCTGTGTCAGTATCCCAAATAAATCATTTAAAGAAATAAAAAAAATTTAAAAATTTAAACATTGTTAGCAGTGGTTTCAGCTTCAAAATAAAGCTCATTGCCAAAAAGAATGCTAATTATATACTTTCCATTGCAAAAGCCTCAGACTTTCATTCACTTAAAAATTCTTTTCATTCATGCTCATTCACTTCATTTAAATCATCAACGTCATATAAAAGCAACATTTTTCTGACATAGCAAAGAGCTAAAGTTTAAATTAAGAAAGAAGCACATAAAGGAAGGTTTATTATTGCATCTTTCATTGTTGTGAATGACATGTCTTTTTTGCTTCAATGTCAGTCATTATTTTGCACAGTTTAAATGTTTATTTTCTCATCCACTCAACCTCCTTTCCATAATAATTTGAGACCCCTTTCCAGTAAATTATTTTAAAAAGCTGTTTTTTAGTTAATCTGCTGTTTATTTTATGCAGAAAGAATAAATCCCTTTCAAATCTCTACTTGTTTTCCTACAACTAATGAACAAACACATCTTCAAATTTAAGAGCCTCACTCTTACAAGGCTTAGTTTACGACGTTTGTAACAGATCTAATGAACATACGTTTTTTTTAAAAATTGCATTCCAAATTTAATTTTATTTAACATATATATTTCAAAGGTCCTAACAAAAACGAAACCAGGAAAAAAAATGATACGATGAATTGGCTCTTCCGGTGGCTCTCTTTGAAGCTGAGAATCTATAGTAGTGGTACAGCATTGTATTTTAAGAACATGTACCTGGAGTCAGAGAAATCTGAGTTCTTTCTGCTTCCTGAATACAACTTAACAACTGCTGATGCAAGTTTGTTAGCTGACTTCTCAAATTTGTCCCTATACTCATAAAATACTGCTGGTAGAAGAACTGAATGAAATAATACAGATAAACACTTCTTAGAACGCCTGGTTCACAGGTATGTGCTGAACAAACTATAGTTACTAGAATATGATCATTATTATGAGAATTACATTCTCTTTCTGTTTTGTTTTTAGGCCACAAACATGAAGTTCAGTGATAATGTTTCAGGAAGTCAAACATGCACCTCTCCTGAGATTGCTTAAGCTCTGATGAAGGGGACTTAAAGCTGTAACACAAGTCAAATTTTGTATTTCCTCAAAGGTGCCATGGGAAAAAACGTGCGGAAAAAAAAATCGAGCAAGACTTTAAAAATGAGGTGATGTTTGAACAGGATTATGAAGCATGGGCAGGTTTAGGGTGATTTCTTTAAAAAAATTTTTTTTGTACAAGGGAACAAGGAGATGAAAAGCAGGAAAAGTGAAAACATTTTAGATAGAATAGCATATATATACTCCCACAAAACTCCAAAGAATGTTTCCCAAGCATTCCAGGAACAACAGAGTGGTATCCATGAACATTATTCCTTTTTAAAGAAGAACACTGTTAGACCATTTGTGCTGCTATAACAAAAATTCCATAGACTAGGTAATTTATAAGCAATACAAATTTATTTCTCACAGTTCTAGAGACTGGGAAGTCCAAGATTAAGGTGCTGGCAGGACTGGCATCTGATATGGTTTGCTCTCTGCTTCCAAGATGGCACATTATTGTTGCATCCTCAAGAGGGAGGAACACTGTATCTTCACATATCAGAAGGGCAATGTCCTCACAGTGTGGAAGAGTGGAAGGGTAAGAAGATGTGCCTTTCGACCTTGAGTCACTTTCTAAGACATTAATCCCATCCATGATGGTGAAGCTCTCTCATAATTTAGTGACCTCCCGCAGGCCGTCTATACCTTTTGATACTGTTGTAATGAGGACTAAGTTTCAAAATGAATTTTGGAGGAGACACCATCATTGAAACTGTGGCAAACAGTATAATTCAAGACTAGCAAAATAACCTGTTTCCATGTCAGTTATGTAGCCTCACTGGTATATGTCATCATCTACACGGCCTCTGGAATGTATGTCAGCTCCAGACCACACCAAAACGCTACTTCTTTCAGTATGAAAAACTGACATCCATAAAACTCCTGTTCCAGATTACCTTTCAGTATCAGCTCATTTGCAGAGGAGAGACAACAGGCATTTTCTTTTCTTTTCTTTTTTGAGACAGAGTCTCACTTATTCATCCAGGCTGTAGTGCAGTGCCGCAATCATGGCTGACTACAGCCTCGATCTCCTGGATGCAAGTGATCCTCCAACCTCAGCCTCTTAAGTAGCTGGGGCCATAGGCTTGCCAGAACAGACATTTTCTGAGCCCACTTAACAATCAGACTCTTCCAGTCTCTCATTAAAGTTGTCTGACTTCCCTAGACACTGAGATTCCTCACTCAGGTGGCTCTCACTAGAGATAAGCATTTACCAAAAACATTTTAAGAGAAGAATCAAAATCTTACAGCTCCTACATGTAAAATTAGGTATGGTGGGGCATAGCAAAAAATTCATAAAAATATAATTGTCTGTATAATATAAATAGAAGACACTGATAAAATTGTATTCTTCAAGAAGCTGGTAACTTAATAGGAGATACAGACATGCACGCAAATAACTGTAACAAAAGCCAAAAACGTATACACGACTGTAAGTCCTGAGATTTCATCAATGGCAGGGGTCATATAATGTATCTACAGTTTCAAAACAGTTCAACAAAGAATTATTAAGCACCTGATATATATCAGGTATTGGATAGGGCCAACGGAAGAAATGAATCAAGACATCCCATCTTCAAGAAAATTCCAGTCTAAAAGCAAGTCCACACAAACAGCAAATTTCAGCATGACATGTATAGGGAGCCACAGACACAAGAGCAAGGGAGCACTGAATCCAAGTTGGGAGTTTAGGCAAGGCTTTCTGGAAAAGCTAAAACATGGGTTGAAAACTCCAGCACGGCAAAGCCATAAATGCCTTCATTACCAATGTATATCCCAGTACTTAACACAGTGTCTAGCAAATGGCAGAAATGCAGTAAGTATTGATAAATGAACTGACAGATTTAATCAGGCAAAGAAAGGTGTGAAGAGCATTTCGGTTAGGGGAAATAGTGTGAAAGAAAGGCATGCAAACATAAAACACTTCTAACCAAATCAGTAATTATAAGCAGGTAAATAGTAGTAGGAACTGACTCATGACAAGAAATGACAGAAAATAGGGATGGGATATTTGAATACCCTGTATTTAGCTAAGGTCATGAGACAGAAACAAGGTTGGTGGTCCAAAAATTTTTTAATGTAGTAATGCAAACAACTGGTTTTTTAAAAAAGAGATATAAAGTACTATGGGAAAGCATAAGAGAAAGAGATTAATTCCTATTTAGTATTGCCAAAGGATCACACGATGAATATTTACCAAGGATCTGCTAAATCAGCGATTTTACTGTGATTCCACTGCCCATTCCTTTATGAGTTACAATATTTTAAAATCCAAGGTATACAGTATCCATATGGAGTGAGGGCTGTTGGATAAAGTAGGAGGAAAAAAAGAGACTCTATTTCTTGATTTTGTTTCCAAATAATACAAGCATAAAAAAAGAAACTTAAATTTTACTAGCTGGTTTACAACTATACTAGAGAGTCTCAAAAATAGCATTTAGTACCATGTCTAGTATGAAGAAGATACTTAAAAAAAAAAAAAAAAAAAAAAAAAAAGCTGTGGGACAGGTACAGTGGCTCGTGCCTAAAATCCCAGTGGTTTGGAAGGCTGAGCGGGGAGGATTGCTTCACATCAGGAGTTTGAGACTAGCCTGGGCAACAATGTGAGACCCTGTCACTATAAACACTGCCCATCCCCTGACCTGCTGCCTAAAAAAAACCCACCACTAGCCAGTCATGGTGGCTTATACTTGTAGTCCCAGCTACTCGGGAGGCTGAGGCAGGAGAATCACTTGAACTTGGAAGTGGAGACTGCAGTGAGCTGAGATCATACCACTGCATTCCAGCCTAGCAATAGAGACTGCCTCAAAAAAAAGAAAACTCGTGAGGGTAGGCATGAAATAAATAGCCCTTCATTAACTGCAAATTCATGACTAATCTATCATAGTACATGATAAAACAAAGGAGTTATTCTGAGAGAGTGGTTGATAGATAAAACATTATCTCCTCTGGGGGAAAAATGCTAGCTTTGAAAATCTGAATACTTTCTTTTTAACTCTACCTTAAGGAAAAAAATCAAATATCTTCAAGCAAATATATATATACACAGATATGAAATTCAAGTGTGGCTAGCAGAAGAATTAAATCGGTTTCTGGAATTCTAGCTAATAACTCTAAAGACACTTAAGTTGCCTTTACATTGGTTAAATAAGACAAGAAAAACTGAAAAAGAAAATTATATTAGACATAAAAATCTGAAAATATACTGGCTGCTTGGATGTCTGTCTAGTTGTTGAAGTAGAATGACCAGTGATTTGATCCAGATAGGCAAGTCTCAAGAAGTAATACATATATGCACAATGCAACCACTAACCGAAAAATCTATGGTAAACATTTTCCACAGGTAAAGTTCAGAAGGTTTTCGATAACTGGGAGGCAAGTTAAGCGTAACAGCACTGTCTAAAGCTTAAGCTAACTGGTAAGATGTCAAAATATAATTCAAAATTTTTTTTTTAAAAAATACTTCAAATAAAAAGCACATACTGCCGATCCGAAGTACCCATTAAAGGGAAGAGAGGCCCTTCATCTCTATAGTTTTCTAGTTCAACTGCATCCAAAGTCTCAAGAAGACAGTCAGTGATTCTTTAACATGGGTTAACAGAAGTAAGAGTTAATTTGCTCAGACAAAATTCTTTCCTAATGAATCACTGCCCTTCAATCTGCTCTTTTATTTAACATTTACAAAGGTTGTTATTGACGTTTGCTGTATATCACTGCCAGGGGACCAAGCTGTGTCTGTGCTTAGAAAGAACACAATGGTGACAAGGCAGAGTTATAATCAACATAGAAGCTTGCCTTCCTCATACTGCCAAATATATCCTGGCCAAGCAACCTCATCCTAGACACTGCAGATCCAATTAAATTGATCATTGTACTGAGTACAAGATAAGCTTTCTGCAATGCAAGAATTGACAGAACAAACAGATAAAAATGACTCAATGAAATTATCAACAACAAAACTTTATTTAATATGCCTTCCCCCCCTTATATGTCTATGGACAGACTACTGAAATATAGTCTCTTCACAAAATAAAAACAATTTTTATAAAATATCTGCAAGCTTTCTATGTTTGTAGACTATAAACCACTGTGGAAATTATACAAGTATTTTAACAACAGTTTTCTTATTAAGAATGGCAAGATTCTAAATGAAATAAAATGACCTTCAACCAAAGTTAGGGGAAATGGTATTACAAATTTTAATTTACCAATAACAAAAAATGCTTGAGTACTATCAACGTGCCAGGTACTATTTTTTGCATCAAGCATGTCCTTTAATTCTCAAACCAATACTACAATGTAAGTATAATTACTATCCTCATTTATATATTGAGAAACTGGCCAGGCACAGTGGTTCATGCCTGTAATCCCAGCACTTTGGGAGGCCAAGGAGAGCAGATCACTTGAGGTCAGGAGTTTGATAACAGTCTGGCCAACATGGTGAATCCCTGTCTCTACTGAAGATATAAAAATTAGCTAGGCGTGGTGGCATGCGCCCGTAGTTCCAGCTACTCAGGAGGCTGAGGAAGGAGAATCGCTTGAACCTGGGAGGCGGAGGTTGCAGTGAGCTGAGATCAAGCCATTGCACTCCAGCCTGGGCCACAGAGCAAGACCCAGTCTCAAAATCAATAAATAAGTAAGAACCTGACACTTAGAAACAAGAGCCAGAATTTGATTCCAGATCACACCTGCAGGAAAGTAGCTATAATCAATAGTAACGAAGTTTTGCTCATTCATGGCAGAACTTAAAATTATAGCAACGTAAGAGGTTATTTTCTTTTCTCTTTAGAGGCTATTTTCTATCAAAGTTAATATCTAATTTACTCCTAATTTTTATTAGTAAAGAAGAGGCTAAGATCCTTTTTTTCTACTTATTTTATTGAGTTTTAAAGATGCTAAGAAGGCCAGATGCAGTGGCTCATGCCTGTAATCAGAGACACCTTGGGAGTCAGACGCAAGAGGACTGCTTGAGTCCAAACTTGGCAACCTAATGAGACTTTGTGCCTACGAAAAAAAAAAAAAACAAAAAACAGGCATGTTGGTGCATACCTATAGTCACAGCTACTCAGGAGACTGAGGTGGGCAAATGACTTGAGCCCAGGAGGTCAAGGCTACAGTGAGCCATGATCACACCACTGCACACCAACCTGGGTGACAGAGCAAAACCTGTCTCAAAAGAGAAAAAAAAAAAAAAGGTGTTTAAAAGTTGAATTTTAACATAAGGCATGTTTTTCTACTTTAGCGGTTTTTCTCCATAAACAAAACTGTCATTAAAAGAACAAACCTATATGACATCATTAACAGTTTGACACTGATGTCAAATAATGACGAAATTTGGAAACTTTCAGTATTCAAATCAACTCACATCCAAAAAAGGGAGTAAATAAAAGTTTTTAATAAATTACTTCATTATACTGTCCCCAGGCTTTTTCTCAACTACCCTATCACAATTAACCAAAATACTTCCTTCTCAGCTATTAAATTATATAGAGGAAAAATAAAATAATGAAGCACTGTAAATGACATAAGAATGGCAATTATTACATAAACTATAACCTCCCAGATGGTAAGATCTTATAGCTCTCATATATCACTTAAATAATTATTAAAAGAAAATTTATACTTAGAAAATATTACATAATAGTATCTATTGCTGGGTTTAGTGGCTCACTCCCATAATCCTAGCACTTTGGGAGGCTGAGGCAGGTGGATCATTCGAGCCCAGGAGTTTAAGACGAGCGTGGGCAACATAGCAAAACCCGGTTTCTACAAAAAACTACAAAAATTAGCCAGACATAGTGGCACATGCCTGTAGTCCCAGCTACTCAGGAGGCTGAGGTGGGAGGATCTCTTGAGCCCGGTAAGCAGAGATTGCAATGAGGAGAGATCATGCCACTGCTCTTTAGCAGAGCCAGAACCTGTCTCAAAAACAAAATAAAGTAAAAAAATATATCACAGTAAAAAATAAGAGATTATTTATTAACCTCTGAGATCTATCACCTTATTTGAAAGTCAGCTACATAAGGAATCTAAGGTTTATTGATTATCTGTGAAAATGTGTGTATGTGGAATGCTGAGTCAGTACACATGATAGTTAAAATAGGCTCTGGAGTCAAGAATACCAATATTTCCTTATCACTACTAATAGTGTCAAGTACAAAGATACTTAATCTTGTCATGCTTCAGTTTCCTCATGTGTAAAATGGGATAATAATACTTACCCCACACTTTTTCCTAAGGATAAAATGAGACGATGTTATTGAAATAATCAGGACAGAATCCAAAACAGTAAGGAACTATGTAAATGGTAGTCTGGGAACTGGACAGAAGAGAGAAGGAAAATGGCATTTTCTTCCTATTTTTCTGAGTTCAGGCCTGGAAGGAATACATCTTTGTTTTCCTCTTCTTTCTCATCTTACAACCTTCTCCTACTGCCTAGCATCTCTCTGCTTACCTGGCGCCCTGGGTACTAAACTCTTTACCACAGATCCCATCTTTTCAGTAAATTGTCATCCATAGTACACCACACTCCAAAATGGGCGACCTTTCTCGCTCAAAATTTCTCTGCTAGAAATTAAGCAATGGAATTTGACAAATTTGTAATAATATATTAACATTCAGACAGATTATGTTTATCAATCCAAATCAATCACTAGTGGAATACAAGGCATTAGTGAAACACAATTAAAATTTAGTCAAAAACAGACAGTATGACCTTTCCTAAAAATCTGACTACAGGCTTGTGCTTTTATTTCTACTTACTACAGATTCTTCCAATATAATTTACATCTTTGCCAGGTCCTAAGTATTTTCAAAATAGCTTCTATGATAGTATGCAAATAGTAATAGTTGTTTGTAAGATGCTAATGCTACTAATATCACTGCCAATTTCACCAAAAATTACTAGAATGTAATTTTGATGTTGAAACCTTAGAAATTATATGTTTTTCTTTATAATCAGAAGCTAACATCTAGACTAAAATACACTTAACGTTTCATTTATTAGTTTATGCAGCTCACTCCATAAATAAATGAAGTACATTAAAGTTATTGCAACAAGAAGAACTAAAATATAATTTTTGAATAGTACTTTGAACCCCTTATCTTTGATTTTTCCAGTTAAAGGGTAATATAACCATTATCCTATGAGGTAAACAGAACCCAAAAGAGTACTTATTTTCCAAAATTACAGTAAGAGAACAAATCTAAAAGTTCAAAATACTGTCAGCTTAAACCAAAGCTCAATAAGATATTTAATTGTTTGAGAATTAATACTGCTGTTATGCAACACAGAGATCAAAATAATGATGGTTCCTGTTAATTTTCAATTTTCCTTCTTTGTTACATTACAAAAAAACAAAACAAATAAAACACCTCATTTTAGTCCTGAGTTTGGTAAAAAAAAAAAAAAAAACAAAAACAGCTTTCATTCATTCACTTATTCAGTATATATTTATTAGTGCCTCCTTTAGGCAAGGCATTATGCTAGATGTCAAAGATATAAAACTATTTTAAACTCAAGCAACTCTGAAACCAAGAATGTTGTCTATTTGGAAATATAAACAATGAGATTTTGTGAAACTAGAAACAAATTAGAGGATTTCAAGTATCCTAAAAATGCTTACAAAAGCTAACCCTTTCCACCCTACCTGTCCCACCACTACCTCCACTTAAAATAGTAACTGTTTATATAAACATTATACATGGGGCATGGTGGTTCACACCTGTAATCCCAGCACTTTCAGGGGCCCAAGTGAGAGGAATGCTTAATTCCAGGAGCTCAAGACCAGCAGGGGCAACAAACTGAGACCCTGTCTCCACAAAAAATTAAAATTAAAATTAAAAAAATCAGCTGGATATGGTGGTGTGCATCTGTATTCCCAACTACTTGGGAGGCTGAGGTGGGAAGATCACCTGAGCCCAGGAGGTCTAGGCTGCAATCCAATACGCCAGCCTCGACAACAGAACAAGACCCTGTCTCAACAAACAATTACAATAAGTTAACCACCTATATTTTTTTCTACTAGCTGAAAATACCTTGGGATGACTACCAACTACAACCACTTCCCCAAGTAACAAGCTCCTGATAGAGTAATAATTAGAACATGTAATATGCTCCCATGTCAAAAAGTAATAAATAATCACATATTACTGAAATGAACAAGATTTCAAAAAGGGATCACAAAAAAATTAGTTATTAGGCTTAAATATGGTTCTCAAAATTTAAGCCACTCACTGAAGTTTTCCATCACTACTGAGAAGATTTCAAGACTGAGGCCATAGCCAGGTTTCATCTCTAAATTTATTAATTTTTTCTTCTTTTTGAGACAGGGTCTCACTCTGTCACCCAGACTGAGATGCAGTGGCATCATCATGGCTTACTGCAGCTTCTACCTCCTGGGGTCAAGACATCCTCCTTGTCTCACACTCCTAAGTAGCTGGAACTACAGGTGCATGCCACCAAGCCCAGCCCAGCTGATTTTTTTTTTTTTTTTAAGTAGAGACAAGCTCTTGTTATTTTGTCCAAGCTGATCTTGAACTCCTGGTCTCAAGCAATACCTTGTCCTCCCAAAGTGCTGGAATTACAGGTGTAAGCCACTGAGCCCGGCCTCCTTTTCAAAAGGAGTTCTGTATCTTCCAACAGATTAATGCAGTATTCCTTTCTTGAAAGGTAAGGGGGGTGTCAGAAAATGAGCACTGAAATAAAAAGAAATAAAAAGAAAAAAGAAGCAAAAGAAAGGTAAGGGAGAGCCAGTCAAGAAATGCTAATTTACTGAACACTGCTATAGTTCAGGTATATTGCAGATGATACAGTTACAAATATAAATAACAAAGAGACTTGCCCTCAAGGAATTTATAACCCAGCAGAAAAAGACAGAGGTGTACACAAATGTCTATGATAAAAGGTAGTAAAATATGCTACTCAGCAAGCTACACAAACTATTAAGGAAATACAAAAGAAGCAGTGATTGCGTATTTCTGAAGCTACAGATGTCAAGCGTAAGTTAATCTTTGATGGATAAAAAGAAACTCAATGTCATCTAGCAAAGGCAAAAACTTGTGAAACTGAATATTAGTTCTAGAAACAGGGAGTCCCTAGGATATGGCCACAGTGCGGGGTACTTGGTAGAAACGAGGATGAGAAAAAAACAGCGCTTGAGCCAGAAAATGAAGGTCTTTAAGTGCTACACTAAGAAGCCTAGAGGCTGTATCTCAGAAGTAAGACACATAGAACAATGATGTGCAGGAGATCCATGATAGCTTTCTTGTCATGAAAAGCAGAATTCCTAACTGAAACTTAAAATATTCAAACTGAAAATCATGTTTTAGTTAAATGAGTTTGGATTTTATTTTTATTCTCCTACTCAAATAAAATGCTCTATATTACTACAGCCTAATATGGAATATAATGTCTAGACAGTATTCTATTTTTATACTCATCATAAGCTTATTAAGTACAGAGTCTGAGTCTTTAGTAATTCTTTTGAAGGTAATGTCTTCTTCATCTTGATATTTCCCACACTCTTAAGCACAGGGTTTAGCAAACAGAAGGCACTCAATAAAATATGAGAGTATAGGAAAACTCTTATGGGAAAAAATATTAGAATTTGTGCTATACCAAATCAATTTCACAAAAATGAATTGCCTGTCCACTGGTTTTCCACAAATAAATCTGGGCCACCTACACCTTGCTGGAAGGATGGAACCTCAACTGTTATACTGCAGAAATCAGCAATCTAAGTGGCCCTATCACAGCTCCTCTCCCTGAACATTTGTTGAGATCAAGTTGCAGCTGGGCCAGGCACAATCAGTCACAGTTAAGACAGCTGAGGGCATTCCAAAGAGTAGTGTTTCTTCCTCCATATTATCTGCCAACGTAGTCATCCATCTTTAGGCAGAGCTAACCCAGTGCCTGTCCTGAAAAAAACTAACTGAGACTTGGCTTCTTTGCATTACAGTCTTAGATCACTGGAAAGTCAGATCACCTGAAAATTCAAGTGAGATCAAGCCACACGGTTAGTCCTGCCTAGAGGATATTCCCAGCCCCAGGCCATTCTACCCAAATCTAGAGAGCTAGAGCCCTCAGCTGTCAGCAGGATCATGTTTCTGGACTAAAAAAATTCGAGAACGACTCTCATTCCCACCTTCTTAAGACTGGATGAGGGGCAGAGGATTTCCTTTCCTTGTAAATCACATGAAAAATAAAAACTATACTCCAGAAATATTCCTGTGATCACTATGACGTTAATTTTCTTTGGTAATCTAAAAGAAGTGGGGGAGACAGGGGTTAGCATCTTGTTCATATGGCACTCTTGGGTAACTCTTCACTTTCTCCTCTTCCACTTACAAACTGTTTGTTCTATTCAAGATAAGCCAACCGAGTGTGGTGGCTCATGCCTGTAATCCAGCACTTTGAAAGGCTGAGGTGAGTGGATTGCTTGAGCTCAGGAGTTCAAGACCAGCTTGGACAACATGGTGAAACCCATCTCTACAAAAAATACGAAAATTAGCTGGGTATGCTGGCTCATGCCTGTAGTCCCAGCTACTTGGTGGGGCTTGAGCCTGGGAGGCAGAGGTTGCAGTGAGCCGAGAGTGTGCCACTGCACTGGAGCCTGGGAGACAAAGTGAGACTCTGTCTCCAAAAATAAATAAATAAACAAACAAACATACAAATCAAACCTACCTATTTCTCTGCACCACAAAGGCAAACTAAGAGAAGAGACAGGAGTTGGGCCTTCTGTGGCTGACAGTTGTCACTGGTGATGCCCAAATTGGGCTGTAAGGCCTACTGATTAGTTCTATTCCCCTTTGTGTCATCTTCCCTCAACAAGAATAGGCCAAGGACCTCAGTCTAAATGATCTCTCTTGCTTAGGTCTTAGAAAAGGAATCATCCCTACCAACAGTGATCTCAACATTTCTCTTTCATGAACGCAATGAATACCAAGAAAAAGCTGTAGGCACTATGTTTTCATAGAGTCTGGATTGAAACTCCCTGGGATCTGGATATTCCATGCCTCTGTCCAGAGTGAAGTAACACTTTCCTTCCACCAAGAAGCCAACCAGAAGTCAATTCAGCTTTAGCTACTTGTCACAAACTCCATCTTTAAAACAAGAAAAAAAGCTAGAGTAGAGTAGGATCACAGGAAGCCAAAAAAGAGAGGACAGTGAAAAGATGCTTCCATTTCAAATTCAACTTATGGGACTAACACCAGGCACAATGCATCTGGGTCACGATATAAATGTGTTTCTCACTAACTGGAATTCTACATTTCTGTGCACTGACCCATTTTAGCCCAGGAAGCTCTGTCATTTGAATCTCCTACTACCGTATAAAACTTTCCCCTCTTTTCACTTGACAAGTTAATTGAAGTTGGCAATAATCTGAAGGTAAAGCTTTTAGACGGTTTCAACCTTTTTAATATTAGTTGGTACTCTAACCAAGCACAGAGGCTCACTTTCAGTTTCTTCATTCGTATAATGAGATGAACCAAGTCCCTTTTTAGTTTTCAATACCCAATGTATCCATTCTATCTAGGCCCAGCTCAAGCAACCTGTAAAGACAGACTGACCTTCCAAAAGAAAGGGTTTTGTGAAACCAGACAGAAAGCAACAGCCTTCATTATTACTCTTGCATTATTTTCTTTCCTGTACACAAAAAAAATCTCAGCTTCTCCAATGAAAGGCAAACTTTCAACCAAATTTGTAAGAGCCAGTCAGAAGTAATGAGCACCATGGAAAGAGGACTCCAGTTTCTCAAGTGGCACAACATTTGTTTAGATTCTGTATTAAAAATGAAAATGTGATACACATTAGGTCAGAACCTATTAACCCAAGACAAAAAGATTTAGTGTCATAGTTTCACACTATCAGTGACACTAATCTATTCTGCCAGTGCTTTCAAGGCAAAAGCATGGTTCTTTTCCCTGACTATAGAATATTTAAAATAAAATTCCTTAAAACAAAAAAATCTTAACATTCAATTTTTTTGGAGACTACCTTGATCATGTTAATTAAATCTTTCTTACTGTATGCTTTATTGACCCTTAGAACCATTATCTTTCAAGGTATTCAATTATGACACTAATCAGATATATTATACATTGTTATGCTAGCACAAGAATGCATGCTGAGAAGGGTTTATCTTTACAAACTGCTGGGTAATTTAGGAGTCATTTTTACTTTTTTCAAACTTCTAGTTGATCTCCTACGACATTAAATGATCCACACACTTTCTCATTAGAAGTATTAGAACTATTTGTGTCTTCAATTAAAATATTTCATCCATCATATACAGCTCAATAGCCATTCTAACCTCTTTAATTTGTTCCCTCACAAATAACTGCTTTCTAGAGAACTTATTTATTAATTTGCAATAAGTAGGAAATCTTTATGGCTGACTTAAATACAACTCTGATTTATGGTAATATATAAATGATTTAGATAAGAATATTTAACGACATTTAAAAAATCTCATAACTTTAACATTTTTATGAAGGTAGAAAGTCCAATTAAGCTATCTCTGACAAGTTCTATGCATTTTTTTTTTATATACAGTAGTATCCATCTCAACAAAAACCTAAAATATTATATGCGACAAGTTAAGATAAATAATCTGAACTAGTTCAGTTAATAGCTAACCTAGGCCACAGGTTGAAGTTAACTAACTATAAGAACAAATTAAAATCTCTGATATTAAGACAAGAGAAACAGAAATTCTAATACAGAAAAAGGGTAAACAAAATACAAAGAATTGCAAAATTATTTAAATGCCACAGAAATTAACAGATATCCTATTAACATATTATTATGATTGTACAGACTTCCGCCTTATGAGAAATGAGAAATATATATATTTTTAAAGACCAGATGTCTTATTCCCTTCCTAAAACAGGGTCTCAGTACCTTTGCAATAGCTGACATCTTGGCCCTTCTAGCTTTGCCCAGCTTACCATACACACTGAGGCACAGCTACAAATGCCCAGAGAAAATAGACCCACTAGGGAAAATTGTACCCTGCTTAGCTTTGCATGCATCAGTGATCTTCACAGTGGATAAATATATCCTACAGCCAGATTAACTGACACACTGAAGCAAAAGGGGAAATTTGAGATTTAGCCACTTCATCCTGAACCTCTTTTTAAGCAAGGGGAGGTTTATTTTTACTTCAGATTTAACATAAACCACAACAACAAAAACCTGTCCTAATGACTCATCCTCACTAATAATACTAACCATTTGAAAAATATTTCTGAAAACTTTAAATTTATAATGCATCGTAGCTTATTAAGATTTTAAAAGAGCCGTAATTATAGGTTTTGTTCCGCAGACAACAAAATTTTTGACAACAGAGGAAAATATATTTCCATGTTATTGGCTCTTTGTATACATTTTTTAAAATATAGTAGAATCTTTAAAATAGTAGATAAAAAGAGCAGAATCTTTAAAAAACCAAAGGGAAGTTATGAATTAGCTCACTAACATTTTTCTCAACTCTATTTCCAAGAACCCACTCCTACCCAACAACAATGTCCCTCACCCCCACATCAAGAGCCTCCAAGACAGATTTCCCTCAAAGGAGGTGTTTGCTTAAAATTCCCAACCTTGGGGACCACAAGAACAACCTCACCCAGACTCTCAGACTCTTCCTTAGGAGCCAGTTTCCTCTGGCCGGTAAAAAACTGAAACTGTGTGACTTTCCTAAGAGAATTATCACTTTAGGGAGAAAAAGGATCTGATTGAAATTATAAAAGACAGTCAAAACTTAATTCTCAAACTCCATTTCTCACTCAAGTCAACTTGAGGACAGACCCAGATATAATTTGTTTTTGTGTCTTTCTATCATCTTGCCTCTAGGGTTGGGGTAGGGAAAGAAGAAAGGTGACAGGGATCAGCCCTAGGTAAAATTTTATCACTAAAGAATTAACTGAGATGTTCCAGTATTTTTCTCCTATACTACCTTTACCTTGCCCCAGACATCAGTATGTCTTCTTACTAGGATGTTTTATGTAAATACGAAATTCTGAAATACAGATTATCTTGATTTTTGAAAATATTCAGAATATTCAGAATATCAGAATACTGAGGTTGCTGATGGTCTTTGATGCTTCCCATATCCTAATGCCCAAAGGCACAAGAGTGCTGTGCACTCAAGGGAAAAGACTAAATGTTGACCAAAAAGCTCTTCTCACTTGCTAATATCACTCATTAGAATTGCAGTTTCTTAAAAATAAAAGTTTAAAAATATTCTTGACTTAGAAATCCACAAATCTTCAGTATTTATTTATTTATTTTTGAGGTAGGGTCTCACTCTGTCACCAGGCAGGAATGCAATGGCATAATCATGGCTCACTGTGTCTTGACCTGGCTCAAGTGATTCCCCAACCTCAGCCTCTGGAGTAGCTAGGACAACAGGCGTGCACCATCAACACAGCTAATTTCTTAAAATTTTATTTTATTTTATTTTTGTAGAGAGGTTGAATGGGAGGATCACTTCAGCCTGCGAAGTTGGGGCTGCAGTAAGCCACAGATGTGCCACTACACTCCAGTCTGGGCAACAGAGCAAGACACTGTCTCAAAAAATAAAAACAAAAAACAAAAACTAATACCACCAAAAAAAAAAAAAAAAAAAAAAAAAAAAAAAAAAAAAAAAAAAAAAAAAAAAAAAAAAAAAAAAAAAAAAAAAAAAAAAAAAAAAAAAAAAAAAAAAACCACAAAAAAAAAAAAAAAACAAAAACAAAACAAAAAAAAAAACCTCTCTAAAATCTAAAATCACAAATAAAAACAACAAATCCCAAACTGGATGTCATAAAAACCATGAGTTATAAAAGGTAAAGGCTGAATTTTCTAAGAAAAAAAAGAACCTGAGATGTGGAAATGAGATTACAAAAATGATAAACTGATAATCAAAATAACCAACTGTTTTGTGGGGCTTCACTTAAAATGCGAGGCTTATTCAACTATAGCAATGTAGTAAAAAACCTATACAACTGAAGGATCAAGATGCAATGGAAACCTTCAAACAATATTAATAATTGTACAATTTAAACCAAAGCAATTCAGTATATGCTTTCAAATTTTTCTAAAAAATTATTTTGGTGGCTAATTAAAACTTATGTAAATACCATGGCAACTAATCAAGCTACTTCTAATTCTTCACTTAGAGTTTCTAGAGTTTTCAGGGTATGAGGAGTACCAGTAATACTACCCCCTACTTCTATTCTTTACAACGTATTACTTCGCAATACTCCCAATTGAGAACCACTCAGGTAGATGATGGCTTAGGTCCATTCTAGTTCAAACATCTATGAGAATTTTAAGGTTAAAGCATTTATTTTAAATAAAACATTCTGAAAGCCTTTAATAAATGATGAAGGTATCATCTTTACTATAAGATGTGAGTCTTGGCCAGGTACGGTGACTCGTGCCTATAATCCCAGTACTTTGGAAGGCCAAGACAAGAAGATGACTTAAACCTAGGAGTTCAGGAGTAACCTGGTTAACACAGCAAAACCTCATCTCTATTTAAAAAAAAAGAAGAAGAAGAAGAAAGAAGCAAAGAGAAGAAGAAGGAAGGAAGAAGAAAAAGGAAGAAGGAGGAGAACAAAGAGAAGGAGAAAAAGAAGAAAGAGGAGGAAGAGGGAGGAATCTGAAATGTGGGGGGAGGGGGAGGTAGCTAATCTGAAATGTTACCACAGAGGAGGCATGATCTGTTAATGCTGCTCTAGGACTTTTCTTCATCAAAACAGTGTTCAAAATTCTCCACAGTGTGCTATGGTGTGCTTCTGAAATTCTATGCATATAGCAGAACTGTAAAGTTACAAAAGCTCCTTAAAACCAATCTTTCTCTTGTTCTCTAGTAACCAAGTAGCCACAGCCCCTGTCACCCACCTCACTACAGACAGAACTCAGAACATCTCTGGTCAAGAGTTCATGTTCACTTGGCTAGAACCAGACACAAAAATGGGAGGATTCAAAGAACCATTTATCAGATCTATGCAACTGGCCCACTATAAAACAATAAGGATCCCTAAAGATGACTGATTATAGACAACGCACACTCAAGTGACAATGAGGAAATGGATTGCATAAACAAACAAAAATAAAGTTGGTCCACTTCATTTAAGTCCCTAGAGTCTGCAAGGAGGCACGATTAAGTCAATTTTGTGAGCTCATGAAAAAATCCATTACACCAGACAATTTAAAAAATAAACCACCTCTGTGAACTATCCTCTACAGATAGTACAGCTGTCTCAAGCTGAAGTCGATCATTTTGATCAATCTTTTGCTGAATATCCCATAATATAAACAAAACAAATCCACTGTAAGTTGAATACCATGCAAAAGACTGAAGATTTCATGAAGTCCATGAAAATGATGTTAAAGAGCCATTTAATAAAATAAAAAATCACTAATGAATTAAGATCTGAGTTAGACTCAGTAGGTTAATAACTAAGGAGAAAAATCAGTAAGATTCAAATGTGAAATACAGGACATATGTGTTACCATGTAAATTTTCTGAGAAAAATACACCAAAAAACCAACAACTAATTCTTTGTTTACTCTAAGGCCTAGTGAATAATAGACAGCTCACATTTTAATATTATATTCTGACTTTAGTTTTAATTTTTGAAAGTTTTTTAAAAAATTGAAATGAAAGATTTTTCCGTATATTTTCTGAAATCCTGGTTACTCTTTCAAGTAATTCATTCTAAGATAAATTCTCCAAAGATAAGCGATATCTGAGTCCATACAGGAGTACTCTGGAAAGTGTGGAACGTCTTTGAAACTAAGCTGTTAGTATTAGTTTGGTCTCTCTCAGACTGGGTAGAAAAGAAGCCTTCAGGTCATCTTTGGCTCACAGAAACAGCTAGAGAGAATGGCTATCAAAATTCATTCAAATTATGGAAAGAGAACTGCTTTTTAGGCTGTAGAGGCAGGGCAGAGTCATGGAAAAACATGATACTGCCAGGAACAGAATGGTATAAATTATGTGCACACAATTGAAAGAAAACATTCCATACCACTAAGGAATAAGGTGCCTTATAATATAGCAATCCAGAAGAACAATTTAGAGCAATTTGGAAATACTGGAGTAAGAGATACAAGAGAAGGAGAGACCAGAACACTGTACTCCTACCTTTTCCCACTTCTCAAATCCCCTCTCCTTGGCCAAGTTTGCCTCTCCGGTTCTATCTTATTCTTTATTTTTTTTATTTTTATTTTTTAAATAAAAATTATGGAACGCTTCACAAATTTGCGTGTCATCCTTGCGCAGGGGCCATGCTAATCTTCTCTGTATTATTCCAATTTTAGTATATGTGCAGCTGAAGTGAGCCAGTTCTATCTTATTATTTCAACAAAACATTTGTAAGGTGAAAGAGGGAGGCTTGATGACACTATTTAAACTTCTAGGTCTCCCATGCTCCAAATCAATCTACTCCACGCCTTCTTAAGATAAATGAGTAGGGGGGAGATCCAAGATGGCCGCATAGGAGCAGCTCAGGATTGCAGCTCCCAGTGAAAGTGCAGAGGGTGAGTGGACGCCGCATTTCCAGACGGATTTTTATTACCCCCAGACCAGGAGATCCCCAGGCGGAGCAGCCCCACGGGTCGCCAGTGCGGCTGTTTGGGCCGGCGCGGCGGTTCTCCGCACAAAATACACTGGTCTGTGTGCCCTTTTAACTGG
>PVKP010004529.1:0-38592 GCA_004027715.1 Plecturocebus donacophilus
CCTGACCTCAGGCGATTCACCCGCCTTGGCCTCCCAAGGTGGGAATTACAGGTGTGAGCCACTACATTCGGCCCTCAGTTTAGCTTCTGCTGTTTCCTGCAAAACAGTCCACTCTTGAGAGAGAGACTGAAAGGGGTGGGGTGAGAGGCCCATCTCACTTGAGAAAGTGCAAGCCTGACAGCTGAAGGGTCCCAGAGCAGCAAATATCACCTTGTTTCTTCTCTTGGACCATTCCAGCTGTCTGCTTTTGATTGACAGAGGCATCTGGCTGCTAAAAATACCCTCCTGACCAAATGCTCCCTACTCCAACTACAGCCGAAAAGGATTGTTTCAGTTCAGAACTTAGCACATACAGATAGCTTCTGCTTGCAATGGAATGTCTCAAAACTTTTCAGGCCGTATCCCAGAACCATATTAACCCATGGTCACTTTCTGCTGTCAGCTTCCTGGGTGATGAATGAAACCCTTCCCAGATCTCTTGCTCTCTTGCTGGTCCCATCCCCACCTTCAGTAAAAGTAGCAGAGGGGGAGGTGAGGGCCCAGTGGCTGAGAGCGAGTAGGGAAGGGGAGGTGGCTTGTCCATTTATAGTCTTGCTCTTTGGGATGCTGGAGGTGCTGAAATAGCAGTGACAAGAGACTTGGCTCAGTGTTAAATATCTGCCGCGCTGGCCTGACACTCTGAGATGACAATAGGGAGAATGGAGAACGTGGAGGTCTTCACTGCTGAGGGCAAAGGCAGGGGTCTGAAGGCCACCAAGGAGTTCTGGGCTGCCGATGTCATCTTTGCTGAACGGGCTTATTCCGCAGTGGTTTTTGACAGGTATGAAATGTGGGGAGTTGCCTTCTCTCCTGTTGGTCTGGCTGGTGCCAAACTCTAAAATACTTTGCTCTCAGAAATCATCAGGGGAAGGGATAAAACTCATGTGCTCTTTTTTAAAACAAAATAGCACTTCTGAGAGCTAATTTTTGTGGCATAAATTTTTCCGCAAGGGGTCATTGCCAGTGTGATTTGCTGTGGCTCCTAGAAGGATGGTGAAGGTGAGCAAAGGCTTTGGGGGCACTTTCTCCCAACACCGGCCAACTTGGCTGGGAGGGTGTGCGGGGGTGGAAAGGTGGGTGTGGTGCTGTGGGAAACATTTTCTGATAGAAAGCTCTATGTTTTTAGCTTTTTTTGATATTATAAATATATTACCAGATAAAGTAATTGCTGAGATTTTTAAAAATTATAAATTATTTGTATGTTTATAATTATGAATAACCCAGGAATCCATTTATCCTTGAAAAATCAGAATATCACCCAATCCCAGTCCCCTCTGCTTTTCCTCAGATATTGCCCCTTCTATTACTTCAATGTATTTCCTTCTAGAATGTTCCTGTGCTATTACATACATATATCTGCACTTGTCAAAATGGACGGCTGTAATTTTTTTTTTTGCAGAAATGGTATCATACTTCAGATGTCATTTTAGAACTTGCTCTTTTCCCTAAACAACACATTTGTGATGTCTATCCTTGAAGGAACTATAAATCTATAGACACTTCTTTTAAATTCCTAAAGATCTATTTCCTTTAACTCCATGTAGAGCTATCCATATGTATTCATATGCTATATGGATCACCAATCTTAATTGTAAATATTTCACCCTATAAATATATAGCATTTTATTTATCCACTCCTCTATTGAGAGACATTTGGTGGTTTTTAATTTTTCATGAAAACAAGCAATGAAAATCCTTGATCATGTCTACTTGTACATATGTGCGATTATTCTCTAGGGCATATGACTAGAAGAGGAATTGCTGGGCCACAGGCTGTGATGTTTTCAGTTTTATAGGCTCTCCAAACAGGCTCTATTAAATTTACATTTCTGTTTCCTCACGACCTTGGCCACATTACGCTACCAAACTTCTACATTAGTAATAAATCCTAATTTTAATCAAACCTACATGATGATTACCTTAAAATGACAATATTTTCTGAGATCAAAGTAGGGGTGACCTGCTTGACATCTATGTGGTTTGAGTCTGATAATCTAGGCTTTGCGGTTGGCTGGCTGCACTGACCACCCTGGGAAAGGGCACTCCTTCTCAGAGATAACTTGATTAGCATTCACATGCTCTTTTCTTCCTGACCACTAAGACCTTCAGGGAAAGGGGTGTGAACTGGGGCATATGGCTCACTACCGCCAGAGGAATATAAGGGGCTGAGGTGACCTTTTCAGGGGAAGTTTGTCTTATTTCATTTGTGTGTGTGTGAGTGTCAGGTGAGGGGTGAGTACAGTTAGGGAACCAGCTGGATCCAGAGTGAAAACACAACCCAGAAACACAGGGACTGTCAACACTAATTCTGGTGCTGCCAGTGAGTTACTGCCTTGCCTTGTTAAGAACATCTCCATGGCCGGGCATGGTGGCTTATGCCTGTAATCCAAGCACTTTGGAGGCCAGGGCGAGCGGATCACCTGAGGTCGAGAGTTCAAGGCCAGCCTGATCAACATGGTGAAACCGCGTCTTAAAAAAAAAAAAGAACATCTCCATTTGCTGCCTCCAATTCCCCAAAGTCAATCTAGCCAATCAGTTCCATTTCGAGAAGGTTAAAGTTGAATGGGCTTTCATTCCATTATAAAAGCAAGGCATTGTAATTTTAGAAAATTTAGAAAGAAGAAATAAGACATCACACAAAGATAACCACTCTTAACACATTAGGTTTCTATTTTCAGCTTGTTTTAAAGTTTCATTTGGCTGTAATATACTCATTATACAAGCTATTATGTTTTTTCATTTAATAATTTTGACATCTTTTTTATCAACTCTACAGAGACATAGTACTTAAGGGCGACATATTCTTCTATTACCCGCTGATGACTGGACATTTGGATTGTTTCCAGGTTTTTGTTATTATAAATAATTTGTCATTCATTTGAAGTAACAACTATAAAAACAACCTTCATGTACATTGCAGATAAATGCTACATAAAATCATACATTATTTTTACAATAGTAATAAAAGTGGGATAAGTGGTATAAATGACCTTTAAAATGATTGACAAAAATTATAAAAGAGATAGGTTTTTTTTTAAAAAAAATGCTTTATCCAAACTTGTCACTGCACAGATGAGGGAGCTGTGTTTTCTTTGGTTATACCGGAGACAACCCAAAGAGGCATTAAAGGAAAGTTTGATGCATTTTAGGCTCCTGGTGAGACTCAGCCACCATAGATGAGAAACAATTGCAGAGATGGGACTGAGTCACCCACAAAAGTCACTCTACAAAACTGGCTTGTTCTGATCCACTTTATTGCAAGACAGGCTTTCCTACTCTTCCACACAAATGTGGAGAAAGCTTTTATTTTAGTTGAGCGCTACATTAAATGAAAATTAATTCTTTCAAACAATGCATATTATATATTCTAACATATATATTATATATTATATTGTATATATTCTAACATATTATATAAAGCATAACAATAAATCAATACCAAACCAACTTAACTAGAATATTCCAATATGTTACATCTTCTCTATCCTGTCCCATATCTGCCCCAAATGTAATTATCCTAGGTTTTGTGTTGCATATTCTACTGCCTTTTAAATAATAGTTTTGGCCAGGAGCTCGGTGACTCACTCCTGTAATCCCAGCCCTTTGGGAGACCAAGGCAGGTGGATCACCTGAGGTCAGGAGTTCAAGACTAGCCTGACCAACATGGTGAAACCATGTCTCTACAAAAATATGAAAATTAGCCAGGTACAATGGCAGGTGCCTGTAATCCCAGCTACTTGGAAGGCTGAGGTAGGAGAATCGCTTGAACCTGGGAGGTGGAGGTTGTAGTGAGCTAAGATCGTGCCACTGCACTCCAGCCTGGGTGACAGATTGAGACTCTGTCTCAAAAAAAAGTAATAGTTTCATCACAGTCATATATTTCTAAACAATATATAATTTAGTTTTTATGTTTTGTTTTTGATCTTTTAAACAAAAGTTCAATATTATATGTGGTTTTATGCCACTTGCTTCTTTCACTCAAATGTTTATTATTCATCTGTATGGTTTTGTGAAAGTAATAAAGCGAATAAACTTTGTGTGTGTCTGTGTACCACAGTTTATTTTTCCATTCTCCTGTGAATGGTTGCTATGAACATTTTTGTTCCCATCTCTTGGAAAGCAGATACATGAGGTGTGTATCACAGGAGTGTAATTACTGGACCAGTAATATATATGATATTTGGCTTTAAAATATAATGCCATGCTATGAAATGCTTCTTGGTAAACCTGAATTGTGTTTTTGCTAGAATGGGCTTAGTTTAGCATTAACAGTAACAATCCAGGCCCTTAAATTATGGTCCTTAGTCTGGTTAGGATCACTTCACCTTGATGCTTGGAAAAACAGGTGCTCTTCTTAAAGGTAGGAGAGCAAGAATAAAGCAGGGAAAATTCTTTCAGGCCTAGCTACTATGTAGCGCGTGGGTTAAGTGCTAGGCATGACTGATCAATCAGGCACACCTTCCTCCTAAACTCCAGCTTGGCCTCAGAATCCCTTCTAGCAGGTCCTCCACAGGGCTGCTACCAATCAATGGGAAGTAGCATTTAAAAATGAAGTCTATTTGCCAACCCCTTAGGTGTTATGGTTGGGTACTGGGAGGTAGTGAAATACCCATACCAGGGAATTGCCTTTTTTGGACACAGTATTTTACAGTAGTTGAGATACTGGGGGTGATGCATGAGCTGGTAAAGGTTGCTCTCTGCCCCTTTAACTCTCTACTTTGAGGGTCCCCAGTTCTTGAGAGGACAGTGAGTGGGAGCTCTGCAGTACCTTAGCCCAAGTGATCCTGTTAGCTTCTACATAGCATGGGGCCAATCTGGGAATTTTCAATGCTAGTTTTTGTGGTTGTTCAGGAAGAAAATAATTCTCAGCAATCTTACCATTTGGAAAAAAAAGCCCAGCTATTAACATTCTGGTGTATGTCCTCCTTGCTGTCTGATGCAAATACAATGCATGTAAAATATTTTCTTGATTCTGATGAGTTGTAGGTGGGGTGGGGGTCCTGGAAGAAACACTACATTATTATTATTTTTATTTTTTGAGATGGCCTAGATTATGTACAAAATCTAAATTTACTTCAATGCTAAAAATTATCATTCCAAAAATTATACTGTTACCGATGACATGATTCTCTAAAAATTGTATAAACTGAAGCAATATGACTACTCACAGCTTATTCATCGGCCTCACTACCCTACTATTTTTTAAGCAATTCAACAATAACTCATCGAACTTCTCATTAATCTTCTCTCTAACCTGCTGATGTCGCCCCTTCTAATCTTAACAGCCTGACTGCTACCTCTTATAATTCTAGGAATTCAATCACCTGTCCAGTGAATCACCCCCATGAAAAAAACTCTGTCTCTATATTGATTTCCCAGCAGAATTTAAAAGTATAACACTCACAGCCACATAACTAATTATATTTTATATTCTCTTTGACAAAGTCTTGCTCTGTCACCTAGACTGGAGTGTAGTGGTGAGATCTCGGCTCACTGCAACCTCTGCCACCTGAAGCGATTCTCCTGCCTCAGCCTCCCGAGTAGCTGGAACTACAGGTGCCCGCCACCACACCTGACTAATTTTTGTATTTTTAGTAGAGACAGGGTTTCACTATATTGGCCAAGCTGGTCGAAATCCTGGCCTCAAGTGATCTGCTGTCCTTGGTCTCCCAAAGTGCTGGGATTACAGATGTGAACCACTGCACCCAGCAGAGACCCTACATTAAATGTATACTTTGATTGTAAGGTGCATCTCTAAATTCCGGATATTAAAATATGGGAAAAGAAGTTTATTTCAGAATGGAAGGAAAATGGGACATACATAATGTGCTATATTTATAAATTTCAGAATATGTATTTTATTTTAACTTCTCTGAAATCATAATGCATTCTAAAACCTATGGCTCATTATGGTTTAGTTGGCAGATTTTTTTTTTTTTTTTAAGAGACGGGGTTTCACCATGTTGGCCAAGCTAGTCTCGAACTCCTGGCCTCAAGCGATCCACCTGCCTCGGCCTCCCAAAGTGCTGGGATTACAGGCGTGAGCCACCGCGCCCAGTCTAATTGGCAGATTTTTAATGATTTCTTAGTAGTGAATAAAAATGGTGCATTTAATAATTTTAGGTTCAATGTAATTGAGTTGTATATACTTTTTCCTCTCAAAAAAGTTTTATTTTGTAACGTGTTATATTTACTTCGTGATATGTTGTGAACAATTTTCAAAATAATTAATATTCTTCTATACCATTTTAATGACTGCATGGTATTAATTTTGTTGACTTGTATATTAATTTAATTGGATGCCATAGATTTGTTTTTATTTTTATTTTAGATTTTGGGGGTACATATGCAGGTTAGTTAAATGAGCATATTGTGTCATGCTGAAGTTTGGGCTTCTAACAGTCCATTTGTCCAGGTAGTGAATATAGTACCCTATAAATAGCTTTTCAACCCTTGGCCCTCTTCCACCCTTTCCCCTTTTGGAAGCTCCAGTGTTTATTGTTCACATTTTTGTGTCCATATGTTCTCCATGTTTATCTCCCACTTCAAAATGAAAACGTTAGTTGGTTTTCTGTTTCTGTATTAATTTGCTTAGAAGAATGGCCTCCCTCCAGTTGCACCCATGTTGCTGCAAAGGACATGATTGTGTTCTTTTTTAATAACTGCGTAGTATTACATGGTATATGTGCATCACATTTTCTTTATACAATCCACCATTGATGGGCACCTTCGTTGTTTCCATGTCTTTGCTATTATAGGTAGTGCTGTGATAAACATAGGAGAGCAGGTGTGTTTTTGGTAGAATAATTTATTTTCTTTCAGGTAGATATTCAGTAATGGGATTGCTGGGTCAAATGATAATTCTAGTTTTAGTTTTTTTGAGAAATCTCCAGGCTGTTTTCTACAAGGACTGAACTAATTTGTAGATGCTATGTTTTGGATATCAAGGGTTTGCTCTGTTTTTTCCTAGGAGATCTTCCCATATATCACTGATTATGTATTAAAAACAAACTCCTACAAGTGCAAATTTTGAATTCAAAAGACATTTTTAGGGCTTTTGATATAGATTTCCAAATTACCTCACCAAAGGAGATCATACATTAGAGAGTACAGGGGTTGTCTCCTCATTTCGATACTGGTCAACACAGAAAACTATTTACTTTTTCATGTTTGTCAACTTAATCTGTTAAAACTTATTTTAGTATTGTTTTAACATGAATTTTTTATTATTAGAGAAGTTAAAGTTTTTTTTCGCTGGCCACTAACATTTATTCTTTTATAAATTGTTTTCTTTTGATGCTCTCAATTTTTTTTTTTTTTCAATAGGATGGGGTTTCATCATGATGGCCAGGCTGGGCTTGAACTCCTGACCTCAGGTGATTCACCCACCTCGGCCTCCCAAAGTACTAGGATTACAGGCATGAGCCACCGTGCCGGCCGATGCTCTCAATTTTTAACTACACGTATAACTAATTTGTTTATGTCTAGTTCTTCTAAGGTGTTTAAATTCTTTTGTTTAAATTCTTTTATTTTAATTTCAGTTGTTTTATAGTCATTTCGTTTTGTCTTTTAAAAAGTTGCATATTTTCTTTTATCTTGTTTTTATGTATACCTTTTAAAATGATATTGAAGCTTTAAATTTTTTTTTGTCTCACTAGTTTATTTTTATTCTAGTTCCTTATTGTCATTGTATTCTTTCATTTTTCATCTTTAGCTTATTTAATTCATTTCATGTCAAGTAGAATGAGAAGATAAATGATTTTAGCCTTGCAAGTGCTTCATGCTTTCAGCAGGGAGATTAGATCCCTATCTTTTCTCTGGTTGGTCCTGGAAGGACTCTTCTAGATTCCCAAACTAGAACCTCCATCCTTTTCAAGCTCTGAAATCAATCACCTAGATCACCCAATTGATCTGCAGACTAAAATCCATGGAAGACAATTTATTATAAGAGAATAAAGTTGCATTTTCAACATCACCATCACTACCATAATAATTATTACCTTCGAACAATATCCATACCTCATAGATATGTGGCCAAAATGCAGTGGGTTCAGAATCAAGCAGGTGAAGGAATTTGAAGCATGGTGTAGTAAGGTAAAGTTGGCGAACTTCTTTTCTTAATAGCCATCTACAAATAACGAACGGTCATTTGGAAAAAAAAAGGGCATTCTGAACTTTTTTTTTGGCTGAAGGATTAGAACCATGTGCCTTAAACAGAAGTTACAGAGTCAGATTTCAGGCCGAAATAGGAAGAAAAACAGCCTTAGGATTCAGAGCTCAAGCCTAGGCCCTGGACACCTTCACCTTTACAGGCACCACCTCATAATATGTCAAATATAGTTTTAGTTATCACTTCTGAATGGACTTTAATAATTTTGCTTTTGAAATTATTGATTTTTAATTTGTTTTAGTTACGAAACGTGTTTAAGCACTATTAAAAGATGTTGTCAGGCTCCAAACTTTTTCCTGGGTTACTTAGAACTTTTACTTGTTTTCATTGATTTATTTGTTTATTTATTTATTTATTGAGATGGAGTCTCGCTCTATCGCCCAGGCTGGAGTGCAGTGGCGCAATCTTGGCTACTGCAACCTCTGCCTCCCCAGTTCAAGCTACTCTCCTGCCTCAGACTCCCAGGTAGCTGGAATTACAGACATGTGCCCCCATGCCTAGCTAGTTTTTGTATTTTTAGTAGAGATGGATTTCACCATGTTGGCCAGGCTGGTCTCGAACTCCTGGGCTCAAGTGATCCACTGGCCTAAGCCTCCCAAAGTGCTGGGATTATAGGTGTGAGCCACTGCATCTGGCCATCCTGGAAGCTTTTGGACACTCAGCCTTGAGCCTCTATTGTCCAGTGTACAAAACAGGTCTGTCAGTGCTGTCTGGAGATGGAAAGGGCTATTTTCAAGGCTGTTATTCATTTCCTGGTGAAGACGGGGCAAGGATGCCATACACGGAGAGTGGGGCAACAGAAGGGGACTTAAATCATATGACTCTGAAGCTCTCTTTCAGCCTTAGAGTCTATGAGTTACGTGATTTCTTCAATGCATGCAAAGGGCTCCAGTGCAGCAAGAGAGGAATGCTAGGCTAGGTGAGGAAGGGAGCTTATTCTGATGATTATTTTATTTTAGCATCAAATACAAAAAATGGCACAGGAATCCTGCTTGTGGGCAGTGCTAGGAACCAAAGTGGTATTCAGTTATTGCTTTTTAACAGTCGCAGAATTTAGAGTTTATATAGTTTGTCTTGAATTTAGAATTTATCTAGCCTGGGATTCCTAACCTGGATCCATGGATCCTTAATTAGGGAAATACTTATAATTGAAGAATCAAAGTGTGTGGTACATACATGCTTCTTATTTCTGGGGAGAACATGCATAGCTTTCATCACTTTCAAATGGTTCTTAACCCAGAAGAAGGCCAAGAACCACTGAATTTATTCAGTCCCCTGTTACAGATGGGGAAACTGAGGCTTAGAGAGGTCATGGCCTTCCCCAGGTCACACAGGGATGACTCAGCAGGACTGCGTCTCCTGCATCTTGTCTAAGCTTTACTTGTCACTGCCCCAGCAGCCTCACAAGTGGGCTTCACAGCATTGTTTACTTAACCTCCTTTTGTTCTTGTCCATTCAATTAACAATATTTCTTTTTGATAAAAGGAAGAGCACCCATCCATCAATTTCAGAAGGATCAAAAGCTGGTTCTGGCCTATGGGTTAGATCTAGAAACTAGTAGGTAACAAACAGGAGTATACATGTGATTAAAAAGGAAAAAAAGTGGTAATAAAATAATGCATTAGTTCCTTTCTTTTTTTTTTTGAGGCCAGAGTACAGTGGCACGCTCTCAGTTCCCTGTAATCTTGGCCTTCGGAGCTCAGACAATCCTCCTGCCTCAGCCTCCCAAAGTGTAAGTTCCTTTTGCTGCTGTGACAAACTACTGTAACTTCAATGGCTGAAAACAACACAAATTTATTATCTTATAGTTCTGGAGCTCAGAAGTCTAAAGCAGGCTTACACTTCTGATTTTTGCTATCTCCATGTTCTTGAGGCTGCCCACATTCCTTGGCTTGTGGCCCCCTTGCTACATCTTTAAAGCCAGCAGTGTAACATCTTGTCCCGCTCTGACCTCCCGCCTCCTCTTATAAGGACTTGCAGTTATGTTAGGCCCACCCTGATAATTCAGGAAACTGTCCTCGTCTCAAGGTCTTTAACTTAACCACACATGCAAAGTCCCTTTGTCATGTAATGTAACTATTTATAGGTTCTGAGGATTAGGACATTGATAATTTGGGGAGTGGGCTATTATTTAGTCTACCCCAACCAGTAAGAATTTTCTAATTTCCAATTCATCACAAAATATGTTAAGAAGGAGCAAGGACAGTTACTGGACTTTTTTTTAAAAAGCTCTTTAAATAAAATCTCTAAATTATTCTGCTTACGTGTGTGTTGTGTGTGTGTGTGTGTGTGTGTGTGTGTGTGTGTGTATACAGAGAAAAAGGAAAAAGATAGTGGGGAAAAGTTGAGTATTTGTAAAGAAATTACTGTCAACCAGGCTTTTTTGGAAAATGGAACCAGTTATGAGCTTTGTTAGGTGCAGCAGAGCCTGTGGGTTTAGCCACTGTAATTCTGTGTGAGCCTGTGGGAACGGCAGGACTAGCCCTGGCAGACACACAAACACACATGTGGCCTTTAATCTGATAACAGCTGGTGGTTGGTTAGTGGGGAATAAATGATGCTATAAATGGAAATAATTTAATAAAAGGATCAGAGAAATTCCAGTACAATTAGTTCAGAAAATGAGTAAGGGTTAAAGTATTCAAGTGACAGCCTTAAATGTTTGCATTGGATGTTGAGAATAACCACAGTTGATTTAGAATTCTGCCTTTAATTTGGCACTTTTAGCTCCTGAGGCAAGACATATCGACATGCTACACAACCTGTTGTGAGCTCTATTGCTAAATATTGCTCAATAATTTCTAAATTCGAAGGTCTGAAAATAATTGCATTTTAAATATGGATTAGATTAAATGGCAGGTTGTCCCTATAATGATGCTATCTTTACCCAGTTGCCTCTGAGAATGTGTTCTAAACATCAGTTGAGGGGTCATGTAAATGTACACAGCTTTTCATGGGGTGTGTAAGCTGTGGCAGAGAAAATCTTGAGAGTTGGTGTTTTAATAAAAAAGTGATGTTAAAAAAAAATTGGCAATCCCCAGGCTTGATCCAAGAAAACAGTATCTTCTAATTATTATTATTATTCTTTTTTATAAAGATGGGGTTTCACCATGTTGGTCAGGCTGGTCTTGAACTCCCGATCTCAGATGATTCGCCTGCCTTGGCCTCCAAAGTGCTTGGATTACAGGCGTGAGCCACCACGCCTGGCCTTTTTTTTTTCTTTTTTTGAGACAGGGTCTCACTCTGTTGTTCAGGCTGGAGTCTCGTGGTACAATCATGGTTCACTGCAGCCTCTACCTGCTGGGCTCAAGCCATCCTCCCACCTCAGCCTCTGGAGTAGCTGAGACTACAGGTGTCTGCCACCATGGCTGGCTCTTTTTTTTATTTGTGTTTTTTGTAGAGACAGTGGTCTGACTATTTTGCCGAGGCTGGTCTCAAACTTCTGGGCTCAAGTGATCCTCCTGCCTTGGCCTCCCACGGTTCTGGGATTACAGGTGTGAGCCACTGCGCCTGGCCCCCATTGACTTCTCTTATGTCAGGGTATTTAATAGTCAGTGCAAACGTGAATCTCATGATCTCATCCAACAGCTACTTTTGTTTCCTATATGCACACACCCACATGGACACATTTGCTTCATATCAGTGCCTCTTTCTGGAAGACCCCCACCTTCTCTGAGTACAAACTCAGCCCATCTCTTGAAGTCAGAACAATGCCTTCTCATCTTCTAGGTAATTGCCTTTCTAGATTGCCTTCCCTACCTCAGTTGAAGTAGTCTCTCTTCCTTAAATCTTACAGCAAGTTACCACAGGTGTGGACTGTGGGCCTCACCTTGTTATACGTGTTTATGTCCCAGCCCAGCCTGGGAACTGCTTCAAGGCAAGGTTGGTGTCCCCTTTATCTTTCAGGCCCTTTTTTACCTAGCTCAATACACATAACAGATGCTCAATAAATACTCGCGGAAAGAAGCAGGGAGGGAAGGAAAGAGAAAGGGAAAGAAGAAAAGAAGAAGGAATGAGAAAAAGATTTAAAATATTGTGAAATTATCTAGGTACTTGAGGGATGGGATTTTCTTTAAGACACCTATCCCCAGGCTGGGTGCGGTGGCTCACACCTGTAATCCCTGCATTTTGGGAAGCCGAGGCAGGCAGCTCACTTGAGCCCAGGAGTTTGAGACCAGCCTGGGCAACATAATGAGACCCCATCTCTACAAAGAAATTAAAACAAGCTGACCATGGTGGTGTGTGCCTGTAGTCCCAGCTACTTGGGAGGCTAAAATGGGAGGGTGGCTTGAGCTCAGGAGTTCGAGGCTGAAATGAGCTATGATTACACCATTGCATTCCAGCCTGGAGGACAGAGGAAGACCCTGTCTCTTAAAAAGAAAAAAAAAAGACACTTTCCTCTAATTTTTGAGGAGAGACCTTCTGGTAGGCTGGGAGTTTGTAAGCAGCACTGAAAGATAGAACTGTTGAGCTGTTGGTACAGTCTTCTCTGGCTGAGGTTGTGGAGGGCTCGTCCACCATGCAGGCACCTTGTCTTTGCATTTATCTGTCCATGAGCAACTATTTCCATACAAGGAGCTGAGCAGCAGCTGCCCTTCCAGCCCTCTTCACTCTGACAGATCACAGAGTCCAGCAGGGCTGCAGAGCAAAGTGAGAGGGGACCAGCTGCTGGAGCAGGGCACATTCAAGGCTGCAGGCCAAGCTGATGGGCTTTGTGGCTGCATCCGCCCTCTGTGCTGGGAGCAGTGTCCGGCGTCAGGGATATGAGAGGAATATCCCTGTGAGGATAAGATCGTGGCTACTTTAAAGGGTTGCTGTGAAGATTTTTTAAAAAAAAGAATCACTAAAAACATCTCTTTGAAATGGCAAAGTGCTGTGTACATGGGAGTTGATAGCTTCTTGTGTGAATAGAAATATGAAACTGGGAGAAACGAGATTTGCTGAAGATCACTCAGCTAAGCCTGCCTGGGACAATGCTCTTTCTCCTGGAATCCAAAAAGTCCTGGCTTCAGGACTTCATGTCATTTAGACACTCTCCTGCACTGGGGGCAGTAAGGGAGGTAGGGATGGGCATTTCTGTCAGGGGAGTGCCCTTGTCCCCATATGATGTTCTCCTGTAGCCGGGCTGTCTTCCTCTCCAGCAGCTGCCTAAAATGAGCTGGTTCTGGGGGTGAGAGGAGCTCGGTGATCAACCTGGCCCAGCCGACTCTGAGTGACAGTCAGGATGAGTGGCCCGGGCTGATGTCCGCTGAGCACTTATCCAGTGCCTGGCTCTGTGCTGACCACCTTACACATGTGATTTCTTTTAACCCTAAAATCACTCTGAGAGTGGTAAGATTTCAGAACTTCTTTGTCATTTCTTTCTTGCTTGAATTTTTAAAAATAATAAGTATAATTCATTAAAAGTAAAGGCCCAGTAGTCTAAAAGATAGCAAGATCTAGGCATTGCTATTCCCATTTCCACATAAGGAAATAAAAACTTGGAGAAGTTAGGGGACTTGCTCAAAGTCACACAGCCAGTAGATATTGGAGTCAGGAATAGAACCCAGCTCTGAGCAACTCTAGGTTTGACCTTCCATAATACCCAGCCCCACGACAATGAGGGGAGATGGGAACCAGAGGGACAGGCTTAAAAAAAAAAATTCTATCTAGATTTGAAAAAAAAACAAAAAATTTTCTTTTCCTGTCTACTTGACACATCTCAGTGTATCCCACCAGAAGGAGCAGGATTTGGGTTTTCTCTCATCTCCACATTCTTGGTACTCAAAGTTGAAGCATCAGTATTGCCTGGGAGTGTGTTAGAAATGCAGAATCCCAGCCCCTACCTCACATGCAAAATCAGAACCTGAGTTTTAACAAAATTGCTGTTGATGTGTGTGCACCCTGAAGTTCCAGAAGCCCGACTCTGTGTCCTCCTTCTCCCCAGCTCCAGCCTTGTGGCTAAGGCCAGAAGCTGAGGGCATAGAGAGAAGGTCAGCTTTATCTCAAAGGAGACCTAAATTTAAGTAGGATAACTCAATGCTTCCTGGGTTTCACCGACTTTTAAAACTTGGCTCTAGGCCCTAGCAAAATTATGGAATGGGATATAAAATAGGTTTGTGATCCTGGAGAAACTATTTGGTGGTTCACATTTGGAACCCATCCAGGGTCAGTATGGGAAACAAAATCATTGATCACATTTTCTTTTTATTAAAAGCATTTGAAGTTTATTACAGCAAAAAATATCATGAGAAAACATTAATTCTTTGATAGCAAAGAATTTCATAACATGAATTGATCCAAGGCCTGATAAAATGATTATATAAGTGTAATGTTCTCCCTGTCACCCAATCTGAGATACAGTCTGTTTTGCAGCTCTTTAAGGCTCTATCTCCAGCCTTCTCCTGGTCACAGTGGTTATTAGTGACTTTGAGAACATGAGGGTCATGCCATTAGAATGTATTTTTGGGGACATAATATAGCTACAGTTAATAGCAGATAGATTATCTTATAATCAGGCCTTATTAGAACTGTATTAAGTTAATTCATGGGAGCTTGGAGGCAAATGCCAGGCCAGACGTATTCTTTCCCTTGGAGCCAGGCTAGGAAAACTTGCCCTAATAAAACTCACAGGCAGCATGGATTAAGTAAGGACAGGGCTGTGCAAGGGCTTCATCCCTGATGTCAGCAATAAGGTCATTGAGTAAAGGGGTCTTTGCACAGAATTTTAAAACAAGAATAAAAGTCAATCTATTTTTTGCTCTCACCATCCCCAGCAATTTTAAACAACATCAAGGTTAAAATACTTCTTCTCACCCCCAAATCTGTGTGGCTCTAAGTTCTGAAAAACTGCTGTTGGGTAAACCTCATTTTAGCACATTTTAAAATCACCTATCTTTTAATAAACACTGTATTCTTCCTGGAAGTTAATTCTGAGGACCTTCAGTTATATAGTCAGCCATGAGGACTCACCTACATGTGTTCACTGTGAGAGTAAGTTCTTAAGCTTCAGAGTTACTCCCGGTTTCATTGGCCACAGTCTATGTCTCCAATCCTTATGATACCACGTATTCCCACATTTTAAGTAGATTAGAAATAAGCAGTGATTGCAAAGATGAAGATTCAAAAGTTCTGTTATTCTAGGTGTTCACCTAGGTGATTACCTGGAATTTTTATTTGTGTTTGAAATTTAAAACAAGGAAACAGAGAACTGTGAAGTATAATGTTTTTGTTTGGTAGGCACACATGTTAGTGTGTACATGAAATATTAATGTGTGAATCTATGTATATGAATAAAAAGATGAGAATATTTTACCAGGCTATTCTAAAAAGTCAATTTGGGTGTAAAATATTAGAGCAGCTTTAGTGTGGGGTTGCTCTCTGGTGGGCGACCTTGGAACAGACAGGCATGGAGTTACAAGTGGCAGGTTACAAGGGACAGACAGCACAACTGTGTTTGCATCTAACTCTTTCCTCTCCAGACCACCTCCTGGCTCTCCTCCCTTTCTCTTCTGCCTTGGGTTTGTATTCCTGGTCCAAGCCCTGATGTCCCAGAAATGGGCATCTGCTCCTCCATCCTCATTCCTGACCTGAGACATACTCTGAAATTTGCAGATGACTCAGAGATTAGCTTACCAATATAAAAGACGACAGCATAAAATTCAAAACGACCTTGACCATTTGGAATTCTATACTGAAAGTCATCAGATAGGGCTAAAGGTGAAGACTCCACTTCAAGTTAAAAAAAATTCAGTGTCACAAAGGAGCTTTTGGGCTGATAGAGACATTCATTATCTCTCTCTCTTTTTTATTTTTAGATGGAGTCTTGTTCAGTCATCCAGGCTGGAGTGCAGTGGTGCAATCTCGGCTGACTGCAACCTCTGCCTCCCTGGTTCAAGTGATTCTCCTGTCTCAGCCTCCCAAGTGGCTGGGACTATAGGCACGTGCCACTATGCCTGGCTAATTTTTGTATTTTTAGTAGAGACAGGGTTGGCCACACTGGTCTCGAACTCCTGACCTCAGAGCCAGCTGAGGGCATTGTGGGGGCTGCTGCTCTATGCTACATCCTGGGCTTCCTAAAGTCTAAGCAGTTTTCAGCCTCTGGCTGGCCAACTCAACACATTGCTGTGTCCCCCATCTGCTAGGACATGCACTGCAAGTAATTTGTTAACCAACCTATGGGCACGTGACTATAGGGACGTGCCACCATGCCCGGCTAACTTTTGTATTTTTAGTAGAGACAGGGTTGGCCACGCTGGTCTCGAACTCCTGACCTCAGGTGATTCATCTGCCTCAGCCTTGCAAAGTGCTGGAATTATAGGAATGAGCCACCATGCCTGGCTTGGATATGTTCATTATTTTGATTGTGATGATGGTTTTCTGGGTAGATGTATATGTCAGAACCTATCAAAGTGGTTTTTTTTTAAACACTTGTTGTATGTCAATCATACCTTCATAAAAATATCTAGAAAATGCAATGCTGCATGGACAGAGTGGACTGTAGCACCTTTGAGAAAGCTTGGGAGGTTCTACATTTGTACTTTGACCTTAATTTTTTTTTTTTTCAGTCAGAGTCTCACTCTGTCACCCAGGCTGGATTGCTGTGGTACAGTCTAGGCTCACTGCAACCTCTGCCCCCGGGTTCAAGCAATTCTCCTGCTTCAGACTCCCTAGTAGCTGGGATTATGGGTGCATGCCACCATGCCCAGATAATTTCTGTATTTTTAGTAGAGACAAGGTTTCACCATGTTGGCCAGGCTGGTCTCAAACTCCTGACCTCAGGTGATCTGCCCACCTCAGATTCCCACAGTGCTGGGATTACAGGTGTGAGCCACTGCACCCGTCCATTTGACCCTACATTAATGTGAGTTTTTCACTAAAGAAACTAATGGAAGCACAATGTGGAGATCCAGCAAGTGAACATAGCGTCACAGCTGAATAGTATGCTCTGTTCTGGGCACCATAATTGTCAAGTGTTGACACCCAAGGTCCTCACCTGTGTTTGGTCAGGAGACAAGATTTGGAGGTTTCTTGGAATCCAATTTACTTGGATTTTTCCAGCAGTCCAATTCCTGCTAATGGACTGCAAATTCCTGCCAGAAAATGCAATCCCGACTTGAGGCAGATGTGAGAAATTCATAGCTCTCCATCTCCAGGGGTTTAGAGAGTTCACTAAGTAGCCAGGGTTCCATGTGGGCCCCGTGTGCTCTATTCTGCTGGGGCACTTATTGCAAATGACCTTCTCAGGGATGGGTGCACCCTCTGTGGCCTAGTTATGATGGGCTGCATAGTTCTAAGTACGCTAGTGTAATTCTACTCTTCCTCACTCACTAGAAAAGCTTAAGGGAAGGCAAGTGTAAGATTAAGGAAGCTGTTACCATGAGGATAACCTTGAATCGGCTCTAAATTAGAAATGAGCACTAACCTTTCATGTCCTCTAGTACCTTATGTTTTTTTTTTTCTTCCTTCATCATTCAACTTGAGGTTGGTTAACAAATTACTTGCAGTGCACGTCCTAGCAGATGGGGGACACAGCAATGTGTTGAGTTGGCCAGCCTGAGGCTGAAAACTGCTTAGACTTTAGGAAGCCCAGGATGTAGCATAGAGCAGCAGCCCCCACAATGCCCTCAGCTGGCTCTGAACCTGTCTATCCCCTTCTTGATGCCATGCTGGGGTCAGTGCTAGGGGTTCAGGCTCAAGGGCCAGGCCTTGACCCCCTGGCACTGGCCAGCAGTTATTGCTTGATTTCTCAGCTAAGCTCACCTTCCTTTGGCTACAGGGATCTCTGTAGGCATATCAGAGGCCACCAGAAAGGTGTGAGAATTCTAGAAACCACATACAAGGAATTGTTTAAGGATCTGGGAGTATTTAACTTAGAGAAAGAAAATGAATAGGAAGCAAGGAAGTGGTCTTCAAATTCTTGAAAAACTGACCTGACGAGGCTTGTTCCATTGGGCAAGGACCCAGAAGGCTAAATTAGGGTACAGGAGCAGGTTTTCTGGGGAGGCAAATTCAAGTTTAACACAAAGAAGAAGTCTGCAAATTAGGACTGGCCAACAATGAACTGACTGTTCTTAGAAACAGTGAGCTCCTTTTCACTGTGGGAATTAGAATATTCATGGCCAGGGATGGACACAAAGGATTTCTGTGCTTGAATGTTCTGTGGAAGTTTCTCCCTCCAGGCTCTAGAATTCTGTGATTCTAAAAGCTCCTGTGTTCTTATACTTTTGAGGTCCCTATTTAGACTGTGGACTCCTACCTGAGTTTACCTGTCCACTCCCTCCTTGGGAGCTCAGTGCTTCCCTGCACATCACTGAAGTGGTTTTCATCATTTCTTTGCTTCAGTGGTTGGGATTTCTCTTTCCCATATCGCGGGAGCATGAGGTTGAGGCCCAGAGATTCTGTGCAGCATACCAGATTTCCCTCACTCTGGGTGTCAGGCTATGTCCTGAAATATATTTTCTATGAAGCCTATGTCATTTTCTGTTTGAACAATGGGTTTAACATGGGGGACACGTGGCTCTCTAATGGGAACACTAAGAGGCTGGAAGCACAGGGTGGGGATTCTCATCTTCCCACATCTCTCTCCCTCACCCATCGAATGGGCATGCATTATTCCTCCTCATCACTTCCATACTCTCCCTGAGCTGGGAGAATATGTCAATGACAGTGAAACCAGTAACCTTGTCATTCTTACTGCTGCAAAACACACAGAACTGTGACGTACATCATAGTGTGTAGATATTCTTTTGCGTATAATACTATCATGCTCTTGTCTCATTATATTGTAGATCATTATGATTTGTTGTTCTTTGGGGAGGGGGACACTACATTTCAAAAATGAGAAGGACATGTCACCAAAATGTCCCCTCCAATACAGTGCCAATGACCTTTGACTTTGGGCGAGGGGACCATAAAGAATTCAAGTGTTTTCTCCAGTGTGTCTAGGACCTCCATGCTCCCGTGTCATCGTGTTCACCATACTGCATGATGACTGCATGTTCAATTGTTTCTCTGGTAACTTGTGGTATTGCCAGTGCCTAACACACTTAGGTCATTAATTTACCCTTTGTGACTTGAACTGATGGGCCTATATGCAGAGGGTAAGAGTGTTCTCCACATGGGGGTCACTTAAAAATATTTGCTAGGCCCGGCATGGTGACTCATGCCTCTAATCCCAGCACTTTGGGAGGCCAAGGCGAGTGGATCACTTGTCAGGGGTTTGAGACTAGCCTGGCCAACATGGTGAAACCCTGTTTCTAATAAAAATACAAAAATTAGCTGGGCATGGTGGCACATGCCTGTAATTCCAGCTACTCGGGAGGCTGAGGCAGGAGAATAGCTTGAACCTGGAAGGTGGAGGTTGCAGTGAACCGAGATCACATCATTGCACTCCAGCCTGGGCAACAAGAGCGAAATTCTGTCTCAAAAAGAAAATATTACTAAAGGAAGGATTATAGCTGGGAAGGACCTTTGGAAGCCCAAACTCCCATTTTGGAAGGTGGAAATCTGAGGTTTAGAAAGACAAGGACCAGCCAGCTGAACCAGTACTGGAACTGAGGTCTCCCCCTGGCTGCGTGGTACTGTTTCCACTGTGCCCCCAATCATGTGTCTTCTCTCTCCATTTCCAGCCTTGTTAATTTTGTGTGCCACACCTGCTTCAAGAGGCAGGAGAAGCTCCACCGCTGTGGGCAGTGCAAGTTTGCCCATTACTGCGACCGCACCTGCCAGAAGGATGCTTGGCTGAACCATAAGAATGAGTGTTCGGCCATCAAGAGATATGGGAAGGTGCCCAATGAGAACATCAGGTGAGAGCTGGGCCCCATGATGGTGCTTCGCATTCCCAAATGTCAGGCTGGAATGGTAGCAGTAACTGCATTCCCAGAGCTAAGGAAACGAAGCTGAGTGCAAGTCAGGAAAGAACCTCAAAGACTGGATATGGTCACTTCTCTTCACTCCTTTAAGGCCTAAGAGGGAGAACTGGCTATTGAGAGCAGTGATTCCAAACTGCAGCCACTGGCTGAAACTGGCTTGCAGACTCCTTCTGTAGGACTCGATAAAGTTTAGTTTATTTATGTGTTTTGGATCCAGGGTCTTGCTCTGTTGCCCAGGTTGATCAGTGCAGGGCCCTGATCACAGCTCACTGCAGCCTCGACCTCCTAGGCTCAAGTGATCTTCCCACCTCAGCCTCTCAACTAGCTGGGACCACAGGCATGCACCACCACACCTGGCTAATTTTTGTACTTTTTGTAGAGATGGGGTTTTTGTCATGTTGCCCAGCGTAGCCTCGAACTCCTGGGCTCAAGCGATCCACCCATCTCAGCTTCCCAAAGTGCTGGGATTACAGCTATGAGCCATCATGCCTGGCCAAGGGCCAAGTATTTTTAAATTGATTCACCAATGTTTAAAGATTGGGAATTTTTTTTTTTTTTTGAGACAGAGTTTCGCTCTTATTACCCAAGCTGGAGTGCAATGGCGCGATCTTGGGTCACCGCAACCAGCGCTTCCTGGGTTCAAGCAATTCTCCTGCCTCAGCCTCCCGAGTAGCTGGGACTACAGGCTGCGCCGCCATGCCCAGCTAATTTTTGTAAAAAATTGGGAAATTTTACATTTTAAAATTAGAATTTCTGGCTTCTCTTGAAAAACAAAACAAAACTGAAGATCTGGCAAAATAGGCTAGAGCTGAGTAGTATCTGCCCCCTTTAAAAAAATACAGAGCTTTCTAAGTCACAGCAGCACCACTCTCCCTGCAGTCATACACGTTACACAGAGAGCACATTTGAGTTTGCAACTAATAGCCTTTCCTGGTGGCCATCATCAGAAATCTCAAGGCCAATAGCTCCAGCCCAAGAGATTCCCAAGTCCTGGAGGCCCTGCTGGGGTAGGGCTTGGTGCTGAGCTGCAGGAAGATGCTCAAGAAGCCAGCAATGCAGAGCAAAGGAGATGGAGATGGCAACTGGGAGCATTTTCACTCTGTGCACAGGGTGTGAAGTTAGGGTACAGAATGGAATTGTCATATCCTGATGATTTTTATTTTTTTAATTTTTAATTTTTTTGAGTCTGATGAGACCCAAATATCCTGATAATTTTTAGGAACCTGCAGGATGAAATAGCTCAGTTGGCCTCCCCATGCCCCTTAACTCCATCTATTGAAACCCTACATATTCTTTAAGACCTAAAGTAAATGGCACCTCCTGTGAGAGTTACTGAGTTGAAATCTATCACCCATCGGCCTCTATTCTCTGAGCTTCATGACCCTTTCCCCATTCTTTGGAGGCAGCAGATCTTCCCTGTGCTGAGTCGTTTTTTCCCCAGTGCTGCCCTGAGCTGCCTGCAAAGACAGCTCAGTTTCCAGGCACCTGGAGTCCCAAACGGGGCATTACTCCAGAAATAACTCAGTGATTCACACAGGAGAAATCCGGAAGATGAAAAATGTTCTGGAAACAGATGGTTGGTGATGGTTGCACAGCAGTGTGAATGTGTTTAATGCCACCGAACTGTATACTTCAAAATGGTTAAAATGGTACAAAAAGAGGTGAGGGACAGAAGGAACCCTTGAGGTGATGGCACTATTTAGCATCTTGACTATACAGGTGGGTACATGAAGCTACACAGGTGATAACATTGTATATAATTAAATACACATGCACATTTATGAGTGTAAGTAAAATGGAAGAAATCTGAATAATAGAGATGGGTTATCAATGTCAATTCTGGCTGTGATATTAGTTTTCCAGAATGTTACCATTGGAGAAAACTGGGCAAAATGTATAAGGGATCTCTTTGTATTGTTTTCCAACTGCCTGTGAATTTGCAATTCTCTCAATTAAAATTTCAATTAAAAAAAATATACGAGGAGAGGGCCCATGCTTTGCCAAGCAAGTCTCTCCTCAGGGACAGGATCTGTCCTGCACCACCATCCCCTCCCCAGGTGCCTGAAAAGTGTGCACTCAGTGGGTGGCAGGGACATTCAAGTGTTCCTGGGTCATAGGCTTCATCGTGGACAGCCTAATAGTTAACAAAGAGGCCTCTGGGGTGAAGTACTTCCCACTGTCTCATACTCAAGTCCCTGTGTCTCTGTAAGTCTCCTCCTGTCCCACCTGGCCTCCCCCACTTCCCCCAGAGCCCCTCTCCAGCCGGGCCAGGCCCCCCGCTGCTTCCTGCACGTGGCATGCCTGTGGCTACCTCAAGGCCTTTGCTCACACTGTTTCCCCACCTAGATTGCCTTCTCCACTTTCTCACTAAACATATTAAAAATACCAATATGTTTACACATAATGTAGACACCTATTACCTCACTTTGTCTTCTGAATACCTCTGGAGGTTAGCATAGCAGGGAATATTTTCCCTATTTTACTGGCCACCAGGTAGGTTCAGAGAGGTCAGGTGACTTGCCCAGGCTCACACAGTAAGAAGTGGAAACAGGTTATTAGACTCCTGATTCAGGGCTCATTGCTGTAGGCCACACTGTAAGAGAGACCCAGGCTGCCGCACCTCTCTGCCCCCAGAACCCCTGGGACTTGGCTCCTGCCCACACCTTCACCTTTATCTGGTCTCCATTTCTTGCTCCCTGTGCTCCAGCCACCTCTGCCTTCTTGCTGTTTCTCCATCATGCCAAGCTCATTCCTTCTTCAGGGCCTTTGTACTCACTGCCCTCTCCCGAAGCGCTCTTTCTCCAGTGTCACCGAGCCAGTTCCTCCTCCCCTTCCAATTTCAGCTCAAATGTGCCTCCTCTGTGACACTTCCCTGGATGACCTTAGCTTCCTCACCCCGGTGACTCTCTATCATGCCATCCTGTATTATTTTTTCTGCCCAGCACTTTCTATGTAAAATGTTCTTGTTTACTTACCTGTCCCCTGCTATATGAAGCGTCATGATAGAACAAATTCCAGCCATCTAGTTTAAAACTGTATCTTGGGCCCAGCGTTGTGCCTGGCATGCATGAGACACCCAGTAAATGTGTGCTGAATGAATGAACGCGGCTGCAGTGGCCCCTGATGCTGCCCTTCCCACAGGCTGGCGGCGCGCATCATGTGGCGGGTGGAGAGAGAGGGCACCGGGCTCACGGAGGGCTGCCTGGTCTCCGTGGACGACTTGCAGAACCACGTGGAGCACTTTGGGGAGGAGGAGCAGAAGGAGCTGCGGGTGGACGTGGACACGTTCTTGCAGTACTGGCCGCCCCAGAGCCAGCAGTTCAGCATGCAGTACATCTCCCACATCTTCGGAGTGGTAGGCTCCCCGCGACCCTCCTCCAGCCTCCCTGTCTCTCTCCTCTTTCCTTCCCTCCTCCCCCTCGGGGACGGTGGGGCTTCTCAGAAGTGAACTACGAGACAGAAGCCCTGTCTGCCCTGGACCCTGATTTCTGTTTCCATAATGGCCTCATCTAGCCCAGGCAGCCGGAGGCTCTGGAGAAACTGCCTTCTATTTACCACATGTAGCAGAAACACCTACTGCCCCTTCCACTTCTGAGCCCAGGGACAGGCCTCTAAACAACACAACTAATACAATCTAGAGATTCTAGATTATGATTCCTTATAAAGGAGGGGCCATGGTGACAGCTGGGATCGTCCAACTAAGAAAGTTCCAGAAGCTGCCAGGCCAGAGTTGGGAGGGGACGTCAAGAGGACTGAAGGAAGACAGGAGCTTGAAATGAAGACCCCCATCCTGGGCTCTGTCTTCTGGCCTTGTTTATTACGAGGTCATGCCTGCTGAATCTGAATTGGCATCCCACATGCAAATGTTACTTATTTATCCATCTCTGGATGGTAGATTTGGATGGTAATTTATCTTCTTACTTGTCTGCACTTTTTACATTTTTTCCTCTCCACATTGAAAATAAAGACCCTCAATCACTATCCCTTCCTGCCCAGCAGTTACTCTGGAAAGCTTTTCGCAGTTCTACCAGGCAGGACGGATGGGGAACCTGGAGCAGTAGGGGGTGTGAGCTAGAGAGAGGGGACTCAGGGCTTTGGGGTGGGAACAACAAAGCCAGGTGAGGCCGTAAGAGTCCTGGAGGTGGGGGCGAGAGCCGGGTGGATGAGGAGGCTCAGGTCCTGGCTGTGGGGATGGATATCTTCCATCTGGCAGGCCAGGCCCTTTATGTGGTGAAGGTGAGCAGGCTGAGAAGGAGGACAAACATCACACTGACATCTCTTGAGTTTTCACCATATTTGGGGGTGAGGGGAGAGACATTGATTGATTCTAAGGATTTGGCTCACACATTGGTGGAGGCTTGGTAAGTCCAAAATCTGCAAGGTAGGCCAGCAGGTTGGAGATCAGGGAAGAGTTGCAGTTTAAGTCCAGAGGCATTCTGCTGGCAGAACTTCTTCTTGCTCAGGGGAGATCAGTGTTTATTCTATTGAAGTCTTTAACTGATTAGATGAGGCTCAACCACATTCTAGCAGCACTCTGCTTTACTCAAACTCTACCAATTTAAATGTGAATCTCATCCAAAAACACCTTCACAGAAGCATGCATCATGGTGTTTGACCAAATATCTAGGCACCATTGCCCAGCCACGTTGGTATACAAAATTAACCACCACAGCTTCCCATATATTATTTCACCCAATCTTCACAACACAAGGTAAGGTCCATACTTTCAGCATTTCCATTTTATAGAACAGAAAACCTAGGCCCAGAGGGGTTACATGACCTCCAAAAGCCACACGGTTAGCTTGTGCTGACTATGATCTAGAAGCAGTCTGTATTGTCTGGAGCCAGAGCTTCTACCTTCTTTTTCTTCTTTTTTTCTTTTTTTGAGATGAGGGTCTTTCTCTGTCACCCAGGCTGGAGTGCAGTGGTGCAATCATGGCTCATTGCAACCTCTACCTCCCTGGCTCAAGTGATTCTCCCACCTCCTGAGTAGCTGGGACCACAGGCACACACCACCATGCCTGGTTAATTTTTGCATTTTTTGTAGCGACAGAGTTTCACCATGTTGCCCAGACTGATCTTGAACTCCTGAGCTCAAGTGATCCCCTCATCTTGGCCTTCCAAAGTGCTGGGATTACAGGCGTGAGCTACTGCACCCAGCCTAAGTTTTTGCTTTTAACTATTATGTTCTATAGCCTTGGGGTGAATTGGTATGTAGAGAAATCTTGGGCATCCCTAATGGGTCTGGGGGCTTGGGCTACAGATCATGTAATTACCAAAGGTTAGAGCTGAAAAGATCCTTGGAGCTCATCTAGTCCAATTTATTCAACCTACAGAAGGGAAAACTAGGGCTCAGAGAAGAAAGAGATTTGCCCCAAGTAGTACAGCTTGTTAGTGGTACTCACAGGCTTAGCATCATGAACTTGCTAAATGTCTGATGAGAATAAATGGAGAGAGTGCCATTCCTCCATATCTATGACAAATATCTATGTGAGGGCATAAATGTATACTGTATTTCTGTTACGTATAACATGTATTCTGAGATGTATTTATAGATGAAGTGGAAATTTGCATGCAGTTACTAATGTATTCTAGGTTATATTTATTCTTATACATTTTTCTTGCTGTGAGAGCAGATATTTGGAGTCTGTTTCTGTAAAGAACAATTTATTTTTAAGGAAAAGAAAATCACTTGGATCCCGCATCAGTAGTAACCAACTTGATTTGTCTTGAATCTCAGAGATAAGTGTTAAATATGGCACTCACCAGTCTTAAAAATTGTGAGCAGGGAATATAAAACTATTTACCAGATACAAAATAAAACAAAAAAGATGTCAATTTTCTTTTATGAACAGTTACAGGTGTTTAAACTGAGTAGGCAGAGGAAACAGGTGAAAGAAAAGCTGACACACACACACACACACACACACACACACACACACACACACACACAAAGCAGGGTACAGAGAGAAAAATCAAGCCAGAGACTCAGGAATACTCATGTAAGACCCGGATACAGAAAAAAGAAAACATTTCCATCTTTGACTGTTTTAGAATACAGCCACAAAAACTTTTAAGGTAGGGTTGCATTTTTTCAGATATGGGACTGTGCCATGACACTGATCTTGTGGGTCATTTGGAGTCACGCAGAGAACAGGGACTAATTGTTCTGACTCCAGTCTCCCTAAGCATCCTCAGGGTAAGACTGGGTCTTCTGTTTTTTAAAACTCCTTTCGACAGCTAGGATTGTGTTCTGTCCATGTCTATTGACTAACTCTTTCATCTTTTTCCCTGGGTAGATTAACTGCAACGGTTTTACTCTCAGTGATCAGAGAGGCCTGCAGGCCGTGGGCGTGGGCATCTTCCCCAACCTGGGCCTGGTGAACCATGACTGTTGGCCCAACTGTACTGTCATATTTAACAATGGCAAGTGAGTATGTCTTTATCTTGGGGCGTGTGTGATGGGAATGGGGAGGCCTATGGTGTTTTCTCCACTTAACTTAAGCCAAAGTCAACCTGCTAAACCTGAACTAGCATAGATTTTAAATGTGTAGCACATAGAAATCTCATTCCATATTAACCGCAAATGAGAGAAAGGCATCATAGAGGATACCAAAGAATTCAACCTGGGTCATTTCTGAGTGTGCATGTTTCTTGGGGCTGCCTGGATGTGTTAGATAAACCTTTAACTACTATTTTAAAACTTGAAGCCTAGGATTATCTGTCTAGAGGTCATTTAGTCAAGGTCTTAGCAGGAATCAGGAGGCACACTCAAAGGGGTTTACCCAGATAGTATTGAATGAAGGGACAATTTACAGAAGTATGGGCAGGGTTTAAGATACTCTAGGGGAATGAGGCCTGAGCAATATTATTTGCTTTTACTCTTAGGGATGAGCTCTTATGACAGCTCTTATGACAAGGGGCAGGGTCTGGTAGCTCATGTTTGTCATCCCAGCACTTTGGGAGGCTGAGGAGGGTGGTTCACTTGAGGTCAGAAGTTCGAGATCAGCCTGGGCAATAATATAGTGATACCCCCATATCTGTAAAAAATAAATAAATAGGAAAATAAATTAGCCAGGCATGGTGGTGCATGCCTGTAGTCCCAGCTACTTATAAGAATGAGGCAGGAAGATCATTGACCCCAGGAGGTTGAGGCTGCAGCAAACCATGATCATGCCACTGCACTCCAGCCTGGGTGACAAAGCAAGACCTTATCTCTGAAACAAAACAAAACAACAACAACAACAAAAATAAAGTAAGAAGGAATGGTGAGGTGCCCAAGGACTGGCAACACATGAAACCGTCACCACCTCTAGGCCTGGAAGGGCAGGTGAAGGAAGCACTGTTTTTGCAGCTGGCGAGAGCTGGAGCCATGCTAGGGTGCCCCCAATAGCTCAGCTGTGGCTTATAACTGTGTCTAGAGAAACCAGTCAGCTGGCACCATGGCTTGGCAAAGACGAAGCCAATGGACTAGATAGTCCAACTCCTCATTTCTTCTACCTTCTGCTCTCCTACCATTGACCAAACCCCAACCAGAAGCCAAAGCACAAAGAAACCTGGGTGATGCAACCCTCAGAGTTCAGCCCCTTTTTCCAAGAAGGCACAGATGAGGGGGGAAATAAGGGCAAATAATGGATTTGGGGGTTGGGCACAAATGGAGAAAAATCAGCAGATGGAATGAGCCCCTGTTTGTCCATGGCTCAGGCTGGGGAGATGAGAGGAATGAGGCCTGAGCAATGTTAAGTGCTTTTGCTCTTAGAGATGAGCTTTTATGACAGATACAAGCTCACTTTGAGCCATCAACAATGAGCAAGTTCCCCCCAAAAACTTCCTAAAAGCCAGACAATGGCGTTTGGTTCTCAGCTGAGAACCGGGGCTAAGCTTCAATATGCCAAGCACTCTGATTTCCCTGTTTCTTCCTATTTCTGAAACCAGGCTCTCAGCAACTGAGAAAGTCACTCAAGATGGGAAAGTTTATTTTGGACTCAGATGATAATCTTTTCTCAGCATTTGTGTTTCTTTTCTGAAGCCTTTTGGGATAATTGGCCTGGACCTCATGGAATCCTCCCTAGAGGGGCTGTTGACTGAGCTTGACCTGGTTGGCAGAGAGGATCAAATTCAGCCACATATGGGCCTGGGCTTTCTAGATGGCCCTTTTCTAAGCAGTGGTGACCCAAGGCTCCTCTTGTCATTGGGTGTAACAACCGCAGGAACCTAGCAACTCTTTCTTCTATGTATGCGCTGGCTTCCTTGCATCGACTAATTTCTAGCAGCCACATTGTATCCAGGCTTCTTGGCTTTCGTGCAAGAGAAGGTGACTTTGCATTTCCTGTCTAGCTGCCTGCCATAGTGGAAAGAACCCTAGACATGGGCTTAAGGGCCCAATTTGAACCCCAACAATTTTTGCATACTATCTATGTGACCTAACCAGCCTTCATGTGCAGTTCAAACTCTTCCCAAAACAGATATCCAAAGAGACAATGTGTATTCATCAGCTTAATAGAATGATAATAACAACGTTGTGTATGTTTTTTCAGCACTCTGTTTTTAAGTGCATTGTCTCATGACAGTCTCATTACAGGTGAGAACACTGAAACACAGAGAAGGGAAGGAACTTGTTCAGGTCAGGGCTGAGTACCTTTGAACCTAGAACCTCTTGTTCCAAATTCAGTGCACTTTCCACTATACCAGGCTATGTCTTGTCCAGTGATTACAGCTAGAAGGGGCTGGGCTAAAGGTTGTTGTGATGGTCAAAGCTTTGATAGTATGACCCAGAATGCTAGGCACCCTTGCACTGGATCACACCTGATCAGCCAATGATAATGATTTCCATACGGGTGTCTGTTTTGTCTTTCAGTCATGAGGCAGTGAAATCCATGTTTCATACCCAGATGAGGTGGGTCAGTCCTTTCAAGCATCCCTACTCCTCTGACCCATCTCCCTCACTTGCTTGGTTTGCTGGGGCCACCCATTCCTGAGACTCCCTGGCTGCCGTCTGTCCATAATGTCCTTCTGCATCCCAGTGTCTCATCTTTGCTGAATGGTGTACTTTTAATGCATTTACATTAATCATTTTTCTTACCTACATAACACCTGCCTTGCTTTGCTTTATTTTTCCCCTTTTTTTCCTCCCTTTCACTCCTCACTTCCTCTGCTCTTCCAACCTTGAAGCATGAACGCTTGTAGTCCACATTGTCTTCGCAAAAGCCTATCTTGTCTCCCTAAACCCTCCTTTCCATGAAATGGGGACTGTGACTGACCTACTAAAGGACTGTCTGTTTATAACCTCCAACTTCTCACCCAGACTGGGCTCCAAAAATGGCATCTATAACTGATATTTTAAATAAATGTTTATTCATAGTATTCTGCTTACTGCTTCTGACCAATTATGAATTAGCAGTTTAGGTTAAATTTTACTTCTGTCTTTTCTTAATGACAATCAAATGGCCCCAGATGGGTCTTTTTCTCAGGGTAGGGTTAACAGCCCTTGAAATGGTCTTTGGATTAAGAACGAAATGCTGTGTGGGAGTTTGGGCTTTGGGAATGCTGGGGTAGAAGTGGCCAGTGCACTTGAGTCTGTGTTGATGTGCACTGCACGTGACTTCGGATGATTCATGTCATCTCTTGGGCTTGGGTTTCACATCTGAAGAGAAAGGTCAAGAGGAGAGTGCTCTAGAGACCTTCCTAGTTCTAAGTCTCTGTAGCTCTGGGCTCTGTCTCTAACCTCCATGAGAAATAATTAAATAGGCTGCCTACTTGTGGCTCAATTAGCTGAACTATAGAATTGCAAATTGTTGGAGGTAGAAGGGGTCTGCGGTCCAGGGTGGGGATGAAGCTTGTCCAATGGAGGGAGAACCAGGGCTAAAACCCTCATTTCCTGCCTCCTGTAGCGCTTATTTCAGTCGGGTCACCATTCCCCTCTTCCGATCTCCGGTTTCAAGTAAGGTAAAATGAGGCATACATTTATGCATTTTTTCATATTTAAGTGACATTAATTTAATTTGGTTTTGAAAAATGTCTAATACCATTGAAATAATCTGAGACACCCTGAGACAGTGCAAAAATTGGCACAATCATGTTGGAAAGAAAAATTACTGGAAATTCCAGCCCAATTGGCCACTGATTCACTGTTGAATTAGAATATGTCACTATGGTGAACTATCTCTGTAAAAGGGACTCGTGGGGGAGGAATTGGTTACTTACCCACCAGGATTGAACACCAGAGATCCACACTCTATCCTGGCCCAGGAGTTGCTCACATAGAATTATTTAGGACATTAGTAGAGTCCTAAAAAGCAAGAGCTTTGATGCATCTTAATTCCCATGTACTGAAGACCCAGGAGGTAGCCTGAAACAACCAGGTAAGGCTACTATGATGAGGGTATGAAGTTCTAATCCTGGCTCTGTCCCCAAAGTGCTGTGGGACCTATCCTTCTTGTGTCACTATCCTCATTTGTGGAATGAGGGTCCCCTGAAGTTCAGACATATTAGGATTCCAAGCAGAACTGTGAGCAGAATCACCTGACCTTCCTCTCCTACTGGCTTTTCATCACTTCAGTAACTGCTGCTGCTGAAAATTGGGTTAAGGAACAAAGGAAAGGAGGGACAAATGGTGAGCAGGCACTTCAGGAATTATTTTTATACATATTATCACATTAATAGGCATATCAGTGTATCTTGCTTTGGGAGAAGGATTTTTATCTGTAAGTGGTCACCTCAGATGCCTGAACGTGCATGTCACTACCATTCAGCAGTTGCTCCCTTGATTGTCACCTCAGAGTATGAGGAAGGGGCTGTCTTTGACCAGGACTCTTCTTGGGTGCTTGAGTCTTGCCCTTGCTTTTGGATGGTGTCTAACTGAGCCTTTCTGGGAGGTAAAAGAAATGACCATGGATCTCTGTGCAGACACTCTCCTCAACCCTCGCATCTTGCCACTTGCTGTCTGGATGACGGCTTCCCATCAGGCAGGGGAGTCCCAGGATTCTGGGGAGATACAGGAGCATGGCTTAGGATCCAGCTTGCAGGTCCCACCACTTGTTTTTTGTAGCTGTCTGGCCTTGTGATGGAGGATGCGTGGCTGAGAAGTCCACAGGCTGACCTCCACCTGTTTGGCTCAGCTGGGTATCATTTCTGCAGTGGGTTTTTACCTTCAAAATCTTCAATACCTTTTACCTTCAAAATCTTCAATACTTAGGTAAGGTGAGTAGTGCTGTAAGTAATTGAGGGATATAGGCTAGAAGGGAACTGAAATGCCATCTGCTCTTGCTAACCACCTTCAACCAATAAGCCACATATCCCTATAAACACGAAAGTGAACAATGCAGTGAGCTGACCCAGCCAACCTTTGTTTATTTGCCTTCAACGATCTCCCGTGGGCTAAGTCTCCTTATGTAATCTGGTCTAAACCACTAGACTGAAGGTTAAGAGGTAACTTCAAGTTAGACACAGAGTGGTCCAAGGTTGTGAGTAACCGAATATGTATGTTTCTGAGAGAGTAGTCCCCAAACCAACCAGAAAAGATTTTCAGGTTTTTCTTGTTTGGAGTTTTTGCCTTATTATTTCTCCCTCTCTTTGTTACAGATAATCAGTAGCTAAATGTAAAGGGAGACTTACAGGCATAGACATTCTGCCTGGTTTTATGACTGAGCCCAGCTCTCTGGTAGGAATCTATTTGAGCTGATTCCAGAGCAGTTAACTGAATGGAGTGGATTGGACTGTTTCTAAGGAATAGAGTAGAATTATGCAGAAAACCATCCTTTAGGTCACATTTCTTCTTTTGTGGGGGCAATGGGAGTTTTCTGAGTGCCAGTGAAAGCCATTGTCTTTGAGACCCAACTCCATGAAGGCTTGGAGAGCACAGATCCCATTTCGGTAGGCCTGGATTCAGTTCACCTTTTCCTTTCACTCTGCTCCAGAATTGAGCTCCGGGCCCTGGGCAAGATCTCGGAAGGAGAGGAGCTGACTGTGTCCTACATCGACTTCCTCAATGTCAGTGAAGAGCGCAAGAAGCAGCTGAAGAAGCAGTATTACTTTGACTGCACGTGTGAACACTGTCAGAAAAAACTGAAAGATGACCTCTTCCTGGGGGTGAAAGACAACCCTAAGGTACACGCAGCCCTGCTGCTGGGGCATTTGTGTCTGTCTTCTCCAGGAGCCAGAAACAGGTGGTTTCACAGCCAATCAGTGTGCCCTGCCCATGAGCTTCCTAGGGAGCAGCTGTCACCCTGGGGAGGTGGCAGATGATGAGAGCAGAGCACTATACGGGTAGGTCCCAGCTAGGTCCTGGCACTGCCACTTATAGGTGCTTGAGTTTGGGGAAGTTGCCCAGTTTTCTCACCTGTAAATAAGAATGATGGCCCCAATGCAAGAGGTTGTTATAAGGATTAAAGAAGATGATGTGTGTGAAAGGAGAGGCCTGCAGAGTAGACACAGCAAATTCTGGTTTCTCCTCTTGATCCTTTCTGAGTTGAGTGATGCTGATAATTTAAGATGTTGAGATCAGATAGGCAAAGAGATGATTTGTTCTCTGGCTATCAAAAAAATATTCCTAGTCCCACGGGGTTGGGTAATGTGGAGACAGGGCTATGTTTAGATTTGTCAACATCCTGAACTCCTGGGTAGCTGTTGCCAGTTGATGGTGAGTCTGTTGAGCAGCAGAGGAAGGCTTGATGAGGGGAGGTCAGGAACCCAGCTGAGCTGGGAGAAAGAGCTGAGCCACTAGGTGTCAGAGTAGCCAGTTAAAGCAACAAAGCAGAAATGAGAGTGAAGTATTTAATCACTGATTGCAATAGTACAAGCAAGAAGCTAAAACCAAAGAAAGCGCTGACTCCTCTTGTCTATTTCCTCTGGTGAAGCTGTGCTCAGGGGCAGGATGAGGGAGATCAGTAAAGGCATGGGGGCATTTCCCATGGCATTCTCTTTTATAAGGGTACCAGTCATATTGGGTTAGGAGCCCACTCTACTCCAATATAATCTCACCTTAACTAATTACATCTGCAGTCACCCTATTGCCAAGTAAGGTCTCATTCTGAGGTAACTTCTGGAGCTAGACTTCAACATATACGAATTTTGGGAGGATGCAATTTAACCCCTAACACTGTGTGTGCTACCATTTATGGACATTAAAAGACACATACACACACACATACACATGCACGCACACCCATGTGCCTGCAAGCATACTCGGTCCATACAGACAGAAACAGGAGGAGGGAGCTGTGACCCACTGGTCCTGGGGTGAAGAGATTGAGAGTCACCCCTCCCAGGCAGAGACAAAGCAGTCGGTGCCCAAGGATTAGTGTTTTCTATGGGAACAACCTCCTTTTCAGAGAATCGAAGGTTCTGTATTCTAGGAGATGTATATTGGATGTATGTGAAAGGCACTGAGCACTGCATCATGAGCGCTACAGAAGACTTTGTTATTGCACCCGTCCTCACCTTGACTTTTCAGAACCTGCGGATAACATGTCTCATCTGTGAGCCAGCCAGCCTTCCCTCTTAGAGACTAGCCCTGAGTATTTCTTTCATAACTTCCTTCCACACTTAATTTTTTTTTTATTAAGAGGCCAGACCCTCTTTCCTCTGTTCCAAAATAAAACAACCATGTGGTTATTTCTTTAGATTTTTTTGATGTTTACCTGGCAGTTTCAATAGTTCAGCAGGCTACGTGTGGCCTTTAGTTCCCATCCCTTCACTTCAGATATGCTATTACCAGCTGGTGATGATACACACATGTCTTCAGTATGAATTGCAAAGCTGGCATTTCTCTTGATATAAAAGATTGATGATTTCTGCTGGAATCTACCTGAATTCAAAGCAAAAGCTTTCTATTATATTTTATATCAAATTGGGTTTCTCTATGAAAATAACTCAAAATAACTCACTTATACTAACTGAGCAGAAAAAAATTGAGTGTATATTTTTAAAAGCAAATGCATTCTCAGGCATTAAAAAAAGGCCATTATAATCTAGTAGGGAGAATACTGGAAGAAAAATTATGAGGCCTGTGCACTGGTACTGGCTACGACTCTAAACATCTGAACTTGGCCAGGTCTCTTCCTTCTGGGCCTCAGTTTCCTCATCTGTAAAGTGGGGAGTTGTACTAACCTTATTAACCATTTCCTTAAGCTGGACTATCTACAAGGTTATCACAGTCATTTTCTTTTCCCTATAATGCTGTATCCCAGCCTGATAAGCCTCCATCAGTACACCAGCCCAAACCTTCAGCTGCCATCAAAACCTTTCCCAGCTCCTTAATATATGCACATGTAAACCTATGTAGAAATAAAAACTTTTTTTTTTTTTTTTTTTTTGAGATGGAGTTTTGCTCTTGTTGCCCAGGCTGGAGTGCAATGGTATGATCTTGGCTCACTGCAACCTCTACCTCCCAGGTTCAAGTGATTCTTCTTCCTCAGCCTCCCAAGTAGCTGAGATTACAGGCATGCGCCATCATGCCTGGCTAATTTTTTTTTTTGGAGAGATAGAGTTCTTCATATTGGTCAGGCTGGTCTTGAACTCCCAACCTCAGATGATCCGCCCTCCTTGGCCTCCCAAAGTGCTGAGATTACAGGTGTGAGCCACCGTGCTCAGCTGACATACCCATTGTTGATGGTCAGTGTCTTTGTTTTGATTGGTCAGTGCTTTTCCTATATCAGTCATTAAATATTTTAGATATTATTTCTGCATGCATGCATAGGAAAGTGTTCCCCCGATACTAACTGTAGTCTTTAGGTAGGTTCTAAGGATTTCTACTTTTTTCACCATACTTTTAAATATTGCTTTAATTTGCACAACTTGCATATGTCAATTTTATAGTCAAAATAAGCAATAAAGTTATTTTCATTTTGAAAAAAGAAGTTATATAAGATTTGCTTAAGCCAAAAAAAAAAAAAATTCAGAAAAGTCCTTCCGATAGGAATGATCATAGCATATAATCTTCTTGGACTTTGAGAAATTTGGCTCTTTTTCTTCGAAATTATTATGTCGTTGTGGGAACTGGCTTCTTAATTATGGCACCTCCTTGCCTCGAATATCAAAACCTAAAACCTTTTGTTGTTGTTGTTGCTGTTTTTCTTTCTTTCTTCTTTTTTTTTGTAAGATCACTAGGCGGCTTAGGCAAATGCAGTAACCCTAATGAGTCTAGATTTCACAGAAACAGCTGAGATATTCTCCTGACATCCTTTTGGCCAAGACCAGGAAATATGGGCTGGATGCTAAGACATTTGGAAGGGTTTGAATACTTGTTATCACAAGGACCCTCTTTAATGAACTCCAAGACAAACTGGAGTATGATTTTTGGGTCAAGTCCTTGGCCTCTGTCTTTAGCCCTGTGCTGGCTGGTATTTACATCAATGACTTGGATGAAAACAAAAATGCAAGGGCGTACCTGTGGAATATGTGGTTGACTTGAAACACAGAGGGAGGACAGCAAATATTTTGGGTGATAGAATCCAAAATGCCAGAGAAAACACAATAGGGATCAATGTTAGGTTCTGCCCTGGGGTTCAGAGGCCCAGGAATGAGCACAGGCTGGGGTGTTGGGCTGACAGCAAGGCTCTGGGACTTGGCTTAATAGAAAACACAAGTCAGAAATGTGATGAGGGAACAGGAATAGCTTCAGGATCTTGGGTAGCATTTACAGGAATGAGGCATTTAGAATGAGGAAGGCATTAACCTTGCACAACATTGAATGTCAAAGATGGCAACTACTCAAAGGTAGGGCGGGCTGCCTCAAGAAGCCACCTCTAGCTCAATGTGTCTTCCTTTCCCAGCCCTCTCAGGAAGTGGTGAAGGAGATGATACAGTTCTCCAAGGATACATTGGAAAAGATAGACAAGGCTCGTTCTGAGGGTTTGTATCATGAGGTAAGAATTCACTTGTTATAGAGAGTGGGGGTAGAGAGGAGGGTGGAAACGTTCTCTAGTAAGGGAGGAAAATGGGGTGAGAATGGGCTCAGGGGAGGGTGGCTACTAAGCAGGTTGTTTCTCTAGAAGATGTCCCTTGGTCAAGACCAGACTCTTCTTGTCCCTAAACCTTTAGCATCTCCTAAGGGTGTGTTCTTAGTGACTGTTTAACCCACTGAGATTGGGTCTGAGGGGAGCAAAGGCAGCCAGACACTTGTCCCTGGGGGATCTGTGATATCTAAACCTGGTATCAGAGTTGGGGGAATGCAGATGGCAGTGGATATACTGGGAATGAGTTGCTTGCTTTCCCATAATTGAATGCATGTGCTGGCTACAGTTTTCAGTCTCTCCCAACTGTGCATTCAACCTTGGCTCTTGAAGCACCAGGGATTCTCAGCTGGCTCTACACTAGAATCACCTCTGAAAAATTCTTATGCTCAGGTCCCCACTGAGGACTATTTCACCAGAATCTCTGGCCACGGGACCCTGATATCAAGATTTTTAAAGCTTTCGGGTGATTTCAATGTGTAACCAAAGCTGAGACCCACTGCCAAACACTGGGCTACAGGGCATTTGTATTGAATCAACCTGGGTGGCTTGTTGGGAATACTGATTTTCATTCTCACTCTCTAGGATGTGAGTCATTCAATCTGCAACAGAAAACAGGGACCATGAATTAGTATTTTTGTTCCTCAAGCTTGTTAAGCAACTTGAATGCTTAATGCCACTAGGGCATGTGGATGCGGGAGATTCATTTCTATTCATTTCTATTTCTATTTCTATTTCCCTTCTTCCTCCCTCTTTTCTTTTCTTTCTTTCTTTTTTTTTTTTTTTTTTGGTTTGAGGCAGAGTCTCGCTCTGTTGTCCAGGCTGGAGTGCAATGGTGCGATCTCAGCTCATCACAACCTCCTCCTCCAGGGTTCAAGCCATTCTCCTGCCTCAGCCTCCGGAGTAGCTGGGACTACAGGCACGTGCCACCATGTCTGGCTAATTTTTGTACTTTTAGTAGAGATGGGGTTTCACTATATTGGCCAGGCTGTCTCAAACTCCTGACCTTGTGATCTGCTCACCTCGGCCTCCCAAAGTGCTGGGATTACAGGTGTGAGCCACCGTGCCCGGCCCCTCCTTCTTTACTAACCCATTTATTGCACATTTTGAGTCCTTACCAGAGTGGCCAACACAAGACACTCTCCTTGCCTGGAAGGAGTTCTGTCATGTGGGGAGAGTCACATGGACAAAGTGTTATTGTACAACATGGAAAATCTATGTCAGAGGCACGAGGTGGGAGCTGGGGTGAGCAGGAGGGTCCCACTGCCTCCATTCCCCTGCTTCTCTTCATTCCTTCTCCTTCTCCATTCAGACTTGGCAGGGCTAGGTGTGGCTCTGGACACTGTGCCCAGGGGTTTAAGAGGACTGTTTTCAGGATGAATTGATTGCCACCCATGATTTTTCCACTCCTTGCTATGCCCCCACCACCTCAGGTTACCTCATGAACTCTGGAAAAGTCTCAGAGCAAAATTAGTTCTCACTGCTTTTAAATGGAAGGAATTGTATGTTATTTCTCTCATGAGAGCAGCAAAGAAAGGAGGGGAGAACAATGAACACCTAAAATCTAGAGACCGTTGGACTTTGTAGGGTAGGGCCTAAGCCTCTGTCTACACAAGAGTCAGTCAGAAAAGCCTGAGTCCAGGACGACTGAAGTCAGGCCCATCTTTTCCTCACCAGGGCCAAGGCTGCATGCTTCTGGGGACGTTTCCCAGCTTCCCGGAGACTCCTTCTCTGCATGTCCATCTCGTGCACTTCTAGTAGGACATCATCATTCAAACTCACTGAGCTTAAGGACCACCCAGCAGCTTACACAAACTACACATCCAGCGTTTTTCTTTTAGATACTTGTTTTCAATTGGTCTGGGGTAGGACTTGAATATCAGTGTTTAAAAAAAGCTTTCAGATGATTCCAAAGCACAGTGAGTGGAGAATCACAGGAATGGTGGTGAAGATGGAACTCAACTGCCTGGTTGCAGTGCTTGATCTGTTGCTCACCATCTGTGTGACTGGCAAAGTACTTACCGTCTCTGTGCTTCACTTTTCTCACCTTGTAAAATGGAATTATTAATAGTACTCATCTCAATGTGCTATTATAAGATACATAAATATATTTGTATATGTGTATATGCATGCATGCATATATGTGTGTGTGTATATGTATATATATATACATATATATATATATATATGTAGATACACATATATTTCTCTTGGTATCTAGAAAATTGGTCCTAGGACCACCACAGATACTAAAATCTGCAAATGCTCAAGTCCCTTGTATAAAACTGTTATTTTTGCATACAACCTATGTATAGCCTTCTGTAAACTTTAAATCATCTCTAGATTACTTATAACACCTAATACATTGTAAATGCTATGTAAATAACTGTTATACTCTATTTATTTGTTTGTATTTTTGTTGTTGTTGTACTATTCTTTCTTTTAAAATATTTTTGGCCGGGTATGGAGGCTCATGCCTGTAATCCTAGCACTTTGGGAGGCTGAGGTGGGCGGATTGCCTGAGCTCAGGAGTTCAAGACCAGCCTGGGCAACATGGTGAAATCCCATTTCTACTAAAAAT
>PVKP010004529.1:38692-97164 GCA_004027715.1 Plecturocebus donacophilus
CTTTAGATATAGATCAAATATATATATATATATTTGATCTGCAGTGGGTTGAATCCACGGATGTGGAACTTGTGCATACACAGACCTGACTGTACATATTTATGTGTTTGTGTGTGTGTTGTGTGTATTACAGCTTTCATAGCTTCCTGCTACCTGCTGATTTTGGAAACTCCTCACTGTGCTCTGTCTGCCTATCTCACACCATTACCCTTCCCATTCTTATACCTTAGCCAACAGAACCACTTTGCAAGTCACACCCCGAACCTGTGCTTTCCCACCTGTCAGCAATTACTCCAATTTAAAAAAGGATGAGTGTCTGGTATCACCATGATGGTCACATATGTGAATTACGCCTGTTGTCTGGTGCAATGGTAATGGGCAGGGCCTCTATCTCACTCTAGGTTGTGAAATTATGCCGGGAGTGCCTGCAGAAGCAGGAGCCAGTGTTTGCTGACACCAACATCTACATGCTGAGGATGCTGAGCATTGTTTCGGAGGTCCTTTCCTACCTCCAGGCCTTTGAGGAGGCCTCGGAATACGCCAGGAGGATGGTGGATGGCTATATGTAGGTGACAATCCTGGGTCTCAGACAGTCTCCTGGAAGTGTGTCTATTCCAGGGACGACAAATAGATGGCACATTTACTGCTGCCTCTCCCTCTTACATCCACGGCAGGCATCAGTAATCCATTGTGGTTCTCTTTTTTACTGAGCCTTTTTATCATGGTGCTCCAGTGGTAATGACCAAACAATCAGAATTGGTAGTTGAGATGAAATCTATTTGTCATCCCTGGTCTTTTCCAAATTCTTCAGCTCATCTATCACTTGGGTGGCATCTTCTGCCTTTGATTTCCTTCAGGCTAACTCCAGCTTGATTTTAAGTGATTGGACCCCCACTCCCAACACCCTGTAATCAACACAGGCAATTCTGGGAGCTTTCTTTCATTTGTTTATTTTTATAAGAGCCATCAACTGGGGCCGGCTGTGGTGGCTCACGCCTGTAATCCCAGCACATTGGGAGGCCGAGGTGGGTGGATCACAAGGTCAAGAGATTGAGACCATCCTGGCCAACATGGTGAAACCCCGTCTCTACTAAAAAATACAAAAATTAACTGGGCGTGGTGGTGCATGCCTATAATCCCAGCTACTTGGGAGGCTGAGGCAGAAGAATTGCTTGAACCCAGGAGACGGAGGTTTCAGTGAGCCGAGATTGTCCCACTGCACTCCAGCCTGGCACCTGGCGACAGAGCAAGACTCTGTCTCAAAAAAAAAAAAAAAAAAAGAAAGAAAAAGAAAAAGAGGCATCAATCATCTTTGCTAAAAAATTGTAAAATTCAGTTCCCTTGTTTTCCATCTGCCAATATGCTCTCTTGTTTTCTGTGTCCATGATGTCGTGCGAATTTGTGTTTCTGGCCAAATAAGTTGACACAAGTTCCTTTCTTTGAGAGGATGTTAGTCATAAACAAAATGTAGATAAACTGTACAACATGCTAAGGAAGCCCTGCAAAAGCGTGCCAAGCAGGTGAAAATACCAATGCTGTCTCAAAAAGGACATTTAAATTATTTTTTCTCCTTTGACCTTCCTATCACTTTCCAGGGAGAGGTCTGAGGTGCTCCTGAGAGCTGTAAGCTTCCTTTGCTCAAGCTCAGATAGTATAATCCTGGCCCCTTTTCCCCAGAAAGACTTGGCTGGGCAGCTCAGGCCAGAGTTTCAGCTGTCACAGCCTCACTGCATAGGAGGTTTGACAACTCATTCCATGTCTCTGTGCCTCAGTTCCTCCTTGGAGGGCTACAGAAGCCTCGCAGTGCTGAGGGGAGGAGCAGATGGGCTTAATTGACGAGGGCACTTTATACATTATCAAATTAAGTGCAGATATAAGGATGATTGGTATGACGTGTGATTATTTGCTATGCTCCTGCAGGAAGCTCTACCACCCCAACAATGCCCAACTGGGCATGGCCGTGATGCGGGCAGGGCTGACCAATTGGCATGCTGGTAACATTGAGGTGGGGCATGGGATGATCTGCAAAGCCTATGCCATTCTCCTGGTGACACATGGACCCTCCCATCCCATCACCAAGGACTTAGAGGCAAGTAGTATCTTGGGGCTGGTGTTCCCTGCCTGGTCTGAGCTTTCTGAGGATGACAATGTGAGTTCAGGTGGAGTCTGCTTTAGAAAAGTCCACATACTGCCAGCTAGACAGAAGGGAACTCGGAAACGCTTTAGCCCACTACCTTGTGTGTTAGACCGCTTGTGTTGCTGTAAAGGAAAACCTGAGACTGAGTAATTTATAAAGAAAAGAGTCTTATTTTGGCTCACGGTTCTGCAGACTGTGTAGGAAGTGTGGTGCTGGCATCTGCTTCTGGTGAGGGCCCCAGGAAGCTTCTAATCATGGTGGGAGGGAAAGGGAGCCAGTGTGTCATATGACGAGAGAGAGAGGCAGAGGTGCCAGGCCATTTTAAACAAGCAGATCTGGTGTAAACTCAGGGCAAGAACTCACTCCTACCAACTGGATTGCACTAAACCATTCATGAGGAATTTGCTCCCATGACTCAAGCATGTCCACCAGGCCACCTCCAACACTAGGGATCACATTTCAGTGTGAGATTTGGAAGGGACAAATATCCAAACCATATCACTCTGCTTTACACATGAGGAAATTGAGGCCCAGGGAAGGAGGGCAATCTGTCCATAGTCACATAATGAGTTAATGGCAAAGCTGAGACTTGAAGTCTGAGTCTGTTGAATCGTAACACCCCAAGCCCGGTCTGAGGAAGTGTAAATAATGGTGTGTATCTATGTGCACGCATGTATGTGCAACCATTTACATTAGAAAGTATTCTGTGTCACATGGAGTGGAGTTTGGGATCACAGGCTCTGGAATCAGGTCTCCAGAGTTGAGTTCCAGCTTCATCACTTTCAGTTGTGTGATTTTGCAACTATTGAATGTATGGGCCTCAGTCTCCTCATCAGTAAAGTGGGGGCAGAGGGTAGGGTTGTGATGAGTGTTCATGAGTTACTGTGTGAAATACACTTAGTGCCTGGAAAATGGTGTTGCTGGTGTCCTTGGTGCTTTGAAGGGCTGCTTTATTTGAGAGTGACAGGGCTGTCCTCAGACAGCTCAGTCTAGGGAAAGTGGACAGACTTTGATGTTATAAAATGTAGGGTTAGTATGACATTTAGGACTGGTGTGGTCTCAGATATGGATGTCCTTTTTCTATTCAGATTCTAGGTTTCCTCATTTATAAAATGGAGATAATATAGTAGCCCCTCAAAATTGGCAGGAGGACCAAGGGAGGGGCAGAAAAGTGGGGTGTAACTAGATTTATGTCTAGGGTATTAAGCCTGTCAAAGGCAGAGCCTTTGTCAATCTTATTCATGCTGTATCCTCAGCCTCTTGAGAAATATTTCTTGAATGGACATGTGGGAGAATGAGGGCTCTTCTGTGTGTCACACACTGTAATCTTCTCAGCCCACTATAAGATATGAAGCCACAAAAAGGGTGAGAAAACTGATAGCTGAAGTGGTTAGGCCACTTGCCTGAGGTCCCACATTAGTACCTGCAGGGGCCACGGTTCACATCCAGGTCCCCACTGGGAAGTTCCTGAGAACAAACATTCTTTTCTGAGAATGGTTCCTCCAGCTGCTCTCCCAGGGTTCTGACTCCCTCTCCTTGACAAAGTGGGCCCACTGCCAGGACATTGGGCCCTTGATGAATGAGTGTGTGTGTGTGTGTGTGTGTGTGTCTGTGTGTCTGTGTGTTCTGAGGGGATAGAGTTGAATCTCTGTGGCTGGAAATCATTTACCCCAAGGTATGTCAGAGACCAGCATGTCCTAGGGGCTTGCCATCACTGTTAATGGTATATTTGTGTCCCACAGGCCATGAGGGTGCAGACAGAGATGGAGCTACGTATGTTCCGCCAGAACGAATTCATGTACTACAAGATGCGCGAGGCTGCCCTGAACAACCAGCCCATGCAGGTCATGGCCGAGCCCAGCAACGAGCCAGCCCCAGCTCTGTTCCACAAGAAGCAATAAGGACTGCCAAGTGGAGGAGGGGCAATGTGGCTGGGGAGCTAGGGAGAGACTCTGGAGGTGGTGGGTCTCTGGGGAGATCCCTGATGAGGAAGTTGAGGTAATGCTTAGCCCTGTTTCTGTGGGAATTTACTGCCTTGTGTTTCTCAGTGCCATTTTGGCTCAATTCAAGTCAATTCAATTCAAGTTAACTGTATCCCAGCCCAAACCAACTCCTCCTACAAATATTATTGGATGATAGGCCCTAGAACCCAATAACGGAGCTCCAAATGTCATTGGGTGGGGAAGCAAAATGTAGAGAAACATTTAAAGCATGCTGTAATAATAAATGCAATTGTAAACTATATGGAGGAGGGTGCAGAGGAGGGAATGTGTCTGGTGTGTGTTGTGTGTGTACAGTGGAGGTATTACAGAGAGGATGACATCTGAGTTGAGGGTAGCAGGTGCCTGGAGTCTCAGATGAGCCTGGAGTCTCATCTGTGTAAGTGTCTCTGGGGCTGCTGGTCTCACCTGTGGTCTGCAATAGACACAGTTGGCTGAGGAGGATATGTGATGCTGTTTCCTTAGGTTAGTGTGGAGTTATGAAGAAGGGGCTGTGTTAGGGCTCCTTAGGCTCTACGCAGAGACCTGAAACCACTTCGGAATGGTGCATATGCGAAAACAGTTGATTGGGGGTCTTGCCCAAACCACTTGAGATCTTAAAGTCTGGAAAAAAAAAGTCTGGGTTCCAACTAGAGCTCTAGAAATATTTCTAGAACATACAGAGAGGGAATGACTCTTCCATCACCCTCATCACCAAGCCTTGTTGATCCCTATGATTTTAAATAAGGTCTGATATTTTCCTGGCTATTTGCCTAGTACAATTTAAAAAATATTTTCAGAGTGAAGAAAAGAGGGAAACTTGGAAACACACATACCTGTTGATCATGGGCCCTGCAAAATTGGCCCTTGGGGGCTTTGTTTGGTTACATGTGCCTGGGTGGTCTTTACCAGTTAGAGTTTATCATGGCCCCACATGAAGCTCCATTCTCAATACTGAATAATTATTACTTCCCTTTCCGAACTTCTTTTCCTGTGATGCCCTGGGGGCTTCTGCTCTTCTCACCAGAAAGAGCATTTGAATATAGATTCTTGTACACCTGGGTTAGACTCTCTTCAGAGGTGTGGCCAATTTATTCTGGTCCCCTGAAGGCTGTTGTGATTTCCATCTGAGAAATGAGGATCTTGAGAATCGACCAATCCCAAGATTAGCGAGTTATCCCTGTATCTTCTGAGACCCTAAATTTCTCATCAATGTTTTGGGAGATCCTGGAACAGAGCTCTTCAGTTGGGGGTGTCACCAAAACTTCTACACAACCCAGAGCTACCATTGACCTCAGAGCTCTCCCTCACACCTTAAAGTCAATTAATTCCACCAGTTCTTATGTTTGTTATCTCTGCCTAAATGTTAGCTTCTCCAACCGCACTCTCTCATCCACATGGTGACCCACTGTGTCCCTCTGAACACTGCCCAGTGGTTGAAAGCTTGGCAAATGGGCCATATTTTTGCAAAATACTTGTAGCTGACATTTAGGTCTTCTTTGAAGATTTTCCTTTCTAGAAGGTTTTACAAGAAGACAGATAGTCTTTCAAGCTCCCACACCACAGGCTTAGGGATGGCACTGATATTCTCCCAGGGATGTAACTGGTATGTTCAAATTATCACTCTTCTACCTTCATATAAAACTTCTCCTCCAAACCTTTTTCCCTTCTTTGTCATTGTCATCTGCTGAGCCACTGGTCATTTCCCCATATTCATGGTCTTTTTTTCCATCCTATCTTTCTAACATCTGTTGTCTTTAACAACTTGAGCTTCGTGTCTGCGCTCCTCCTTCCCTCTCAGACCATTGGAACGTGAGTCCTTCTCCCTGCCGCAAGGCCCTCTGGACTCCTTCCCCTCCTTTGACCCCCAGACTTTGCTCCATCTATTATTGCTTCTGCATCCTGGATCCTTGACATTTCTCACCCCACTGGCCTTCTCAAGTGCAATCAGTAAAAATGCTGAGAACTCTTGGATTGTAATCTTCACGACTAAGTTGTTTTAGTTGTATAGTTATTATCTGCCTTTCTTCACTTTGCATTTCTTTTTGAATCCATTGCAGGTTGACTTCCACTCCCACTCCTCTACTAAAAGGGCTCTTAACCAAGAGCAAACCTAGTGGGTACTTTTTAGTTCCTATGTGATTTGGCCTTTCCGTGTCAGTCAACACTCCCAGCCTTTGATTTCAGTGACCCACTTCCTTGAGATGATCTTCTGATGTGATTTCTCAGGTTCCTTTCCTGGTCCTTTTTCTTTCCTTGCCCTTGATATATTGACATTTCCTGGAGTTGGTTTTGTCCTTGATTCATTCTCATCTCATTCTGCACACACTCCTTGCATGAACTCAGGCAGGCCCTTCATTTAATGACCACCTTAAGGCTGATGATTCTCAAATCTATATTCCCTGATGTTGCATTTGAGCTCTAGCCCCACTCATCCTCTCAGATGTTCTTGCAGGCCCAGAAAAACTCGTCATGTCCAAAGTGAAACTTTTTCTCTTTCCTCTTTCCTCTCCCTTGATCTGTTCTTCCTTAGAATACCATCCAAGAACTTCACCTCCTCCATCAGATTGTGAGCTCCTGGAGGGCAGGAGCTGTGTCCCTCTGTTCATCTTCCTATCCCCAGAACCTTGCATAGGTCCTGGAACATGGCAGGTGCTCAGTAAATGTGTGTTGAATGAATGAATGAACAAATGAATGAATTTGCTTACTTAAGAGCAAAAGAACCATGAAACTGTATTTTGAGTTTTTATGTTGTAGTAGTCAGCAAATCCTATTAAACACTTTGTGTTTCCAAGCAAATAAGCATGGCTTCTTTCTTTCTGACAATCTTTTTAGAGCGGCACAGCCCAATGGAATTTTCTGTGATGATGGAAATGTATTATATCTGTGTTGTCCAATACAGTAAAGTAGTCACTAGCAATATATGACTATTGAGCACTAGCATATGAATGCAGAACAGAATTTTAATTGTTATTTAATTTCAACTAATTTATACTTAGCCAATGGGGCTAGTGGCTACCATATTAGATTGTGCAATTTTAGAGAAATACTTCAGTGTCGTTTCTAAGAACATGGACACGAAGAAAAACTATCTCAGTTTGTCTTTATCCTAATCTTATCTGTGTGACCTTGGGCTTTCCTAATCTTATCTGTGCGACCTTGGACTAGTTATTTTACCCATGCCTCAGTTTCCTGACTTCTACCTACTGCATAAGTTTGCTGTGAGGACCAATTTTTTAAAGAGGAAGGCCCTGAGAACCCAACCCATCATAAGTGCTTAGTGACTATTACTAGGGTTTCCCTTCTCCCAGTCAGAAGGTGAAGGTGAAGGGTAGAGGCAACAGAGGTGTGAGGGAACTAGCTCTTATTGGCTTGGGAGAACCGGCAGGGCACATCTCTTTCCAACTCTGCATTCATCAACATCACACTGATAACTTAAAATTGGCCATGGTGGAAATATTTACACCACAGTAGTGACCTAACTTTAGAACACATTAATTTGCAGTGCTGTCAACCTGTAAAGGAGCTTCACTACATGGGAGTAGCAAAATAGATAGTAGAAAGACCATTAAAGAAGTCTTCACTTAAACTGGGGTGAAATCTGTGTCCTGAAACCTCATTCCCTAGGGCCATGCCAAACAAGTCTAAGACCTCTGATTACCCTGTAGATGAAGCCGTCTGCCCACCACACTGTCAATGTATTGACAAACACATGTATTAAAGGGCAGACATAGCTATTGCTTGGGTGAGTCACAGGGTGTACTTCTCTAAAGGATACCGAAGGGAATAATATAGTTGGGGGCACATAGCAGAGAGAATAGCAACTTTCTTCTTCTTATTTTTTTTGAGAAAGGGTATCCCTTTGTCATCTAGGCTGGAGTGCAGTGGAGTGATCTTGGCTCACTGTAGCCTTGACCTCCTAGGTTCCAGTGATTCTCCCACTTCAGCCTCCCAAGTAGCTGGGACCACAAGGCGTGCACCACCACGCCTTGTGGTCCCAGCTCTCAACACCTTCGTCCCGCCTGGGTGGGAGTCTCCCCATCAAGCTGGTTTTCAGTAGGCAACTATAGTTAGAAGCAGCAGATAGAATTCCAGATACGTGGTTTGTGTCCTTCAGTGGCACTTACATTTGGCCTTGGCAGACACTTTCCAGCCCTTTCTTTAGGGACACTGCTCTGCACCATGAGGCTCTGAGGAGGTGGTTCAGGACGGGCTGGTGCAGGATGGAACCTGACCTGCCACAGCACAGCATTTCCTGACACACAGTGATGGCCCATGAGTCAATGGAGTGCTGGTAGATATTTAAAAACAATGTGAAGAAGAAGCCCTGATTGGTAGCAGTTGCTGATTTCCCTGGTGCAAACACTCCCATCCAGGCCCATGTCAAACACCAAGCTGTATGCCGAATCGGGACCTGGGACTAGATGGCTCCAGCCATACTGCTTGTGACCCAAGCCAGGCAAATGAACCCTTGTTGGGCCACCCTTTCCCTTCCAAACTGGAGGAGGAGGAGTCCTTGCTGTTCTCTAGGAATGCAAGCTCTCAGTTTGTGACCCTGGAGGTGCTGACAATCATACTCTCTGCCATGTGGAGAGGCCCAGGAGACCACAACTTGTACTGAGGGAGAAATACTGTGTTGTTATTCAGCTTTGGGTCCACCTGTCCTTTCTAGTTCTATGAGCCAGTGAACCATGTTACCCCTGCCCCATTTTTATTTTTGGCCTAACCCATTTGGGTGAGTTTCCTTCACTTGCACCTAAGTTCCCACTGTGCTAGTTTTTCTCCATTTCTCCCACAGGCCTTCTCCACTCTGCTCTGCCTTGCTTTGTGTCAGAAAGGCTGACTTCTTCTTTCTCATTTAACCAGTAAGAAGCACTGGCAGGAGACTGGAATGCAGAAGGACACCCTCTACAACTGCCCAGCCAAGAGTTCAGCTCCCATTGGGTGGCCCTTCTACGGCTCTAGGTCTCCCTGGGCTCCATTAACGCTGCCCCGAGTTGCCTCTTCAAGTCTACAGGTGGTGGTGGCTTCCTGCAGCTGCGGGCTGGGGGCCTCACCTACTTTATGGGTTCCCTTTACTCTAACCACATCTTTGTAAATAGCCCTTTTGTTAGCAGTGGCAAATCCGAATGGGCCCGCGGCAGTGTGGAAAACGTTCGTCTGAGCGGGATAAGGCAGAGTGAAAGACTGAGGCAAGTTTTAGAGCAGGAAGGAAAGGTCAAGTACACTTGGAAGAGGGCCAAGCGGGGAACTTGAGGGATCCAAGTGCCCTGTTTGACTTTTGGTCTGGGGTTATGTATGTGGGCATGCTCCTGGGGTTTTCCTTGGGGCAGGCTGTCCGTGTGTGCAGGGGCCTGCCAGCACTTGGGCGGGGCTGCATGCGCAGTGTGTTACTGGAGTGGCGCACGTGCTCATTTGAGGTGTGTTTTTTTTCCTACTAGCTGAGTGTTGCTAGAGGAAGGTCATGTGTCAGTTAAACCCCACCATTTTGCCTCTTAATGCACATGCTTGAACTCACTTGCCCAACTCTGAGCTCTTGTTGGGAAGCTGCCGACCACCATCTTCAGGGGTTTTCTTTCTGTTGGGAGGCTGCCTTTTCCTGGCGCTGGCTGCGACCAACTATTATTTAGAGAGACAGTTGAACAACTACCTGACCGTCACCTGACGATTGCCTGACATTCCTTGGTGGGGGTGCCATCCCCTGCCCTGCCTAGCTACCTACTCTAACGCTTTCATTAAATTCTCACAGTGTGCCTTATTTTCTGCTGATACATCTTGACTGGCTGATACATCTTGCTAACGCACATCCCACGTCTAGTAACTAGATCCCATCGACTCTAATTCCTAAATATGCTTAAACCTTTTGCTACATTCCGTTCTCATGGGCACTGCCTTAGTTCAGGCACCCAGCGTCTCTTGTCGGGACCATTGCCACAGCCTCTGAATTGTCTCTCTCTATTCAGCTTTGGTTCTTTTCATTGGTCCTTGTCACTGTGGCCAGAATATATATATATATATTTTTACAATGTTTTTAGTACCATGTTACTCTTAGGGCTTAAAACCCCTCAATGATTCTCTACTGTTTTCAGAATCAAATTCAAACTCCTTGCTAGAGTGGAAGGATTCTCATGGTAGAGATTCTGTTTCTTCTCTGTCTCTTCTGCTAAGCCCCGTTTATGCCACATCTCCCTGTGAAGCAAATACCCTTGGATGCTTTCATACCTCCTCTGAGATGTTTTTCTAGGTACTACTCCTACCCCAGTCTGTAGCAGGGGCTGGAGCTAGTACCTACTTCATCACAGTGGGATGACACTGTCACACTTATGGTCCCACTGACAGTCACCTAGGGATCACTGTGTCCTCAGGGCTTAGCACTGCCCTGTCCTGCTTTGGCTAAATGAGGCTAGGCTATGTGGAGAAGATGCTTTTAATCCCAAGTCTTCTTGTTTTTCCGGTAAGAAATGCAACAAAATCATGGGATGGTAAACATGCCTCTAGGTATACAGAAAAAGTGCTCTAAAGATAGAGTATGGACTAAGTTAGGCAGCACCCTGCCCCCTCCCCTGCACACCAATCACTGTATTTATTCTAATGGCAGTTAAAAAAAAGAAAAAAGAAGAAATAAAAAAAAGGAAGTCTACTTTTGTGTGGATATGGACACCCATACTGGCTGTTTGCAAATCAATGGGCTGTCACTGGGAAACAGCACTCTCTGTTGGTGGGATGCCCACAGGACAGGCAGAGAGGAGGAATGGAGAGGCCCAAAGTACGGGAGGGGTCAAGGTAAAAATAACCCACACCATCAACAGCTGTTTATTCCATTTATTTAAGCAGGCTTCCGGCCCAAAGTTCTCTGGGCACCTGTACAAAATCTAAATTAAACATCCAAAATTAATTCTCCTTTTCAGGAAAAAACACAAACAATTCCCTCAAAAACCCAGAGTTGTTCTCAGAGGAAGAATCCGTTTAGGGGGAGACTGGGAATTTTGTCAGATCCCTGGAAGCGTTGCTGAGAAGACCTTGTCTGCACTACTTTCTCCTCCTGTGGCTCCAGAGTCCGAGCACCTCAGTGCCACTGTCTGTTGGCTTCGTGGGCCAGAGTAAACCTCTTTTCCTCCCTAAGCCTCTGCATCTGCTCTCAGAGGTTCACTTCTCTGGGCACAACAGAGTTTCTGCTAAAGGTCCCAATATCAAACCCAACTGACACTCCCTGAGGAATCTGAGAATGGAAATAACGATATATTTTATTTGGATGGCATTTGGCTTGCATCATTTCATAGGCTCCTCTGGAAAGCCATGAGGGAAGGGATTATACTGCCCATTTTACAGGAGGGAAAGTTGAGGTCTACAATTACAGATTGGTTAGCTAGAATCGTGTCCTCATGCCCAGTATTTTTACTTTGTCATCTGCCTTAAAAAATTTATTGCTCATTAAAAGTAATAGTTTCACAAAATGTGTTCTTTGCAGAAGATTCGAACAATATAAATAATGCAAAAAGCTCTCGACCTCCCACCAGTTCTGTTCCCAGAGGTAATGGCTATTATCTGGTGTTCTGGATAATGGAGTCCAACCATTAGATTTTTTTCCTATACATTCACATACATAGATGTATACACATAATTTTGTTTCATGTTTTAACAACATTTACTTGAATGATAATATACTGTCGATATTATTTCTAAAACTTCCTTTTAAAAAGAAATGCTTTGTCTTGGAGCTATTTCTATGTTAGTACATAGAGATCTACTTCATTCACTCTATTGATTCTTTCAGAGTATGGCTGTACCACAGTTGGTCAAACCCTTTTTTTACTGATGAGCATTCGTTTCCAGTTTTTGGTGACTGCATCCTTTATACGCTTCTTGTGCATGGGTGTAAACTCTTCTTTAGGGTGACACAACAGTGGCTTCACCAGGCGTTAGGGACTTCACCTTGAAAATACTAATGGATGTTGTCAAAGGTGCTCCATATGGGGCTCACCACTTTATATCTTTACCACCAAAGGCAAAGCTCATCACATCCTTAGAAACCCCTGGTGTTATCAGCCTTCTTACTTTATACTAGTTTGGTTTTTTAAATGGTATCTCGTCTTGCATTCCTCCTTCCTGGTTACTACAAGACTAAATATATTTTACATCGTGAGTTGCCTATTAATGCCCTCACCCCACCTTTACATTGACTCGTTGGTTTTCTTATTGATTTGGGGGATATTTTTATATTCTGTCTATTAACTTTTGTTATGTAAGCCACACTTTTTTTGAGACTGTGTTTATGGTGCCTTTTTTCATATAAAACTTAAAATTTTTGAGGTAGTCAAATTTATTAATCTTTTCCTAGATGGTTTTTGCATAAAAACTCTGGTATAAAAAAGTCTTCTATAGTTGGAAGCTATCTACAGTCATATTTATCTCTAACATTTCATATTTTTTGATTTAGCTATTTATTTATTATTTTTGAGATGGAATCTCTATCTGTCCCCTAGGCTGGAGTGCAGTGGTGCCATCTCGGCTCACTGCAACCTCCACCTCCTGTGTTCAAGCAATTCTTCTGCCTCAGCCTCCCAAGTAGCTGAGATTACAGGCTCCTGCCAACACGCCTGGCTAATTTTTTGTATTTTTGGTAGAGACAAGGTTTCACTATGTTGGTAAGTCTTGTCTCAAATTCCTGACCTCAAGTCATCCACCTGCCTTGGCTTCCCACAGTGCTGGGATTACAGGCATGAGCCACTGCGCCTGGCCTATTTAGCTTTTTAGTTCATCTGGAGTTTATTTTTGTGAATGGCATATCATAGTGTGCTATTGTTTACTTGCTCCCTGTAACTCCCGACTCTGACTTCTTACTGAAGTAATATCATTTTCTAAAGGCATACTGAAACTCTTTCCTTCAGTCTGCCTTAGTTCTTCAAATAATGGATCTGTTTTTTTCCCAAGGCTCCACTTCAGGTGAGAGAAGGAGAGCAAATCTATGGAGAAAATAATAGTGCAAGGCAGGAGGAACTGCATTCCAAAGACTGGTCCAGGTAAAATGGCAGAGAGAGGGAAAGAGTACTTTCAGCTGAGCAGTTTGGGAAGACATCTCGAAGCAGGTGATGCTTGAATTGTGAGGAAAATGGGAGGTTGTTTAGTTTGATTAGGATGTATATTACAGGCTGAAAGAGGTTGGTCAGGCTATGGTGGCAGGGGTCGGCATCCTACAGTTCACAAGCCAAATCTGGCTGTCATCTGTTTCCATACCAGGTACAAACTAACAATGGTTTCCACATGTTTAAATGGTGGAAAAAATTAAAAGAAGAGTAATAGTTTACGACGTACAAATGATATGAAATTCCAGTTTCAGCGCTGGTAGAGTTTTGTTGGAACACGGTCACACCATTTGGCTGTGGCTGCTTTTGCACTGCAATGGCAGAATTAAGTACTTGTGACAGAGACCAAATGGCCCGCAGAGCTGAGAAAATTTATTCTCTAGATCTTTACAGAAAAAGTTTGCTGACCCATAATATAGGGACTTGGATGCCAGATTTAGGAGTGTAACTCCTACGTGCTATGCAGTGAGACAGGAAGCACTATGATTGGTGGCTTGTTTAAGGAAGACGATGCTGCGGTAGGCTGGAGATTTGCAGGTGAGAGCGGGGGCAGGGAGGCGCTACATGTGGTCTGGGAAACAATCCAAGTAACAAATAATAGTTTCAACTCTAGAAGTGGAAAGAGAAGAGGGGGAATGTGAACAAGTCAGTCATTCATCAAGGCTTACTGAGGTCTGCATACAGCTCTAGGTGCCGAAAGGTCTTATGAAGGTAGAAATGGCAGCTCTGAGGGGTATGGATACCGAATTAGTTTGCTAGGACTGCCATTGTACCACAAACTGGGAGCTTAAACAACAGAAATGTATTATCTTACAGTTCTGGGGGCCATTAACCGAACATCAAGGTGACGACAGGGCCATGCCCTCTCTGAAGGAGTTAGGGAAGGATCTGGTCCAGGACCCTCTCTCAGCTTCCGACAGTTCCTTGATTTGTGGCAGCATAGCTCTGGTCTTCATGTGGACACTCCCCATGCACGTCTCTGAGTCCAAATGTCCCCCTTTTATAAGGATGCTAGACATAGTGGATTAGGGCCCACCCTACTCCAGTATGACATTGTAACTAATGATATTTGCAATGACCTTATTTCCAAATGAGGTCACATTCCGAGATGCTGGAGGCTAGGACTTCAACATATAAATTTTGGGTGAATGCAATTCAACCCCTAATAAGTACCTAACAGTTTGGCAGTTTGGCATAAAGTAGTGTTGAGGGGACTCCTCGCCTTCCCCTACCCTCTGCCTCTGCCCTTAGCATGGAGGGAACTTCCACTGAGCCTCCTCTGTCCCCTTCTGGTGCCTCTCACTAAGGCCCTTGCTCAACCTCCCATAGGAGGAAAAGTTTATTTGGCAAGTCAGTGCCGACCTTTCTGCACTTGTCCGCTGGTGGGCTGGCACTATGGCTGTGCTTGTGGGTATAGCTCTCCTTTTCTGCCCAGTCTTCCTGCTCCCTGTCCCCACAGAGAGACACCCTCGAGGCCAGCCCACTGCACATCCTCTGGCTCCAGCTCCTTGCCTGTGTGTCTGACTGGGAAAGGGCATTCAAGGGCCTTCCTGCAGATCTATCCACACCTGGCTGTCCTGGCAGGTTCACGTGAATGGGCAGCATGGGTTTTGTGTTCAGGGAATTACTCTTCGGACCTGACCTGGGAGTGTGGATCATGTGGATTATCAACATTTACGAAAATATGGTTAGGAGAATGTGGTGACCAATAGCACCATTAATGAAAAGCCATAGAGAAGAAAAGACTTTTTTTTAAAAAACAAAGTTCACTTTATTATGTTAATTTTACACACTAAAATAATATGAAATGCAGACTTGCTTAAATTCTCTTGCTGATTCTCTTGAAGACAATGTCGCCCAATGTCAAGGTCTGAAAGCCAGAAAAGAAATGATGAAATGTTCATCTGATGTTGTATTGTAAAAAATAAAAATAAAAAAATAAGCTTAAAAAATAGCACCAGATATGTTGGCAAATGAAACAATTCAAAAGTTCGTCTGGTTTTCTGTAGGACAGGAGGAAGCGTTGGCAATTTTTTCCAAAATCCTATGCCAAGTCTTTGTCACTTCTCCTCTTCACCTGGAAAGTCCTCCTGCTTTTTACTGAATTCTTTTCTACATTAACAGCTGTTATAGCAAGACCATCCAAACTAGCCCAATTCAATTTCTGAAAGTTTCATGGAGTACCTACTATACACCAAATACATGTTGAGCACCAAGGATATATGTACATGGACTCAACGAGGCACACAGCCTGGAAGGCAGTGGGTAGTACATAATTGTCCTCCTAGAGCTGTGAGGCTTATAAAAACAGTGGATGCATCAGCTTTGTTTTTTTAAGGGTGTTTCTTCCACCCCTGCCAGTTCTCTCGAATAATTCTGCTGGAATGACATAGTATATCATCAGGGTGAAAAGGAGCCCCTTAGCTTCAGCAGCAATGCAATGGTTGCTGCTTGATGGGTTCAAGCCCTGGGTCTATCATTTATTAGCTGATGACTTGGACAGGTCAACCTGTCTATTGAATCCCTCATCCAGCCTCCCACAAGGAGACAGGAGGATTAGGTGAGATGGAGCCTATCAAAGGGCGTTGGTCAGACTCACTACAGGACAGCTCATCTCCTGCTCCCCTGCTCTACTGGGAATGTGCCGGGGTGGAGCTGGAGACTGCAGATTGGGTGGGTGATGCTCACACTCTATCTAGATTAAGAATTTTTCCATTTGAACAGAGTGATGACAGCTCCTCGAGGCAGGGTTCTGTTGTTTGTGACTCCCTAAAGCATATATTGGTGGCAAAGAAGAGTCAGGGAGACATACCTGCGGGAGAAGCACTGCACTGTTCACCCCCAAATAGGGGATAGGATGTGGTTGGCAGCCAGACACAAAGGCTGACTGAATAACTGGACCGTGCCAGGCCTGTAAGCTGCCATAATAATGCCATGAATGGGATTCTTTTTATAAATATGAAATGGGCAAAGGCATTTATGAAGCACCGTGGGCATGCAGGGCAGGTGGAGGCCTCTGTGGCTGGTTGGTTAGTGCTGAGCAGAAGGTATTAGTGATCATGTGTGTAAACTGCCTGGGACATTATGGATCTGCAGTAAGTTATAGTGGATACTGACCACAGGAAAGAAGTTTGGGGGTTGGAGGGTGGAAAGGCGGGGTTAGGGTTTGTGAACTGCTCCCCATCCTTCACCTTTCCTCTCTCCTCAAGCACTGGGAGCCACATGCCCAGAGCACCACCAACTTACACTGGTGAGTATGTCGCCATTGAGTTCGGTCACAGACTTGATGTTTTTGAAAGTTGTCACCAGTTTATTGTCACCTTCCATCTGAACCACTGTCTGCAGGAAACAGAGAGGTAGCCTGTGATGAGGAGGAGGTGGGGGCAAGAGCCTTGCTAATGAAGTTGGTCCTTCTGCACGGGTCTCAGCTCATATCAACTCAAATGCTCTGGTTCCTATGCTCCCAAGCTTCCACTTCTCTGGCTCTAAAGAGAAGTGAGATGTACTTAAGAACTAAATAAAATGTCAGGACTTCTTTTGTCTTATGGCATGTAATCTAGAAATGAGCATGGAACACCTAAGTGGCCCCAAATACAAATGCTAAAATCAAATCAAGTAAAATCTCAATTCTCTCAAGCTAATGGAGGGAGGTAGTGGCAAAATTCAAAATATTGACCAGTAAAGAATACATATTTTGCTTTGGTATGTATTCTTCTTTTCTTTTTTTTAAATTGAGGTGGGGTCTTGCTATGTTTCCCAGGCTTGTCTTCAACTCCTGGGCTCAAGCAGTCCTCCCACTTCAGCCTCCCAGAGTGCTAGGATTGTAGGCGTGAGCCACCATGCCCAACCAGGTATGTATTATTCTTTCCAGAATGTTAATCTTTCCTACTGTGGCCTCCTTCCAAGCCCTTATCCATCCCGGAAGAGATGACAGGAACCCAGCGGGGAGCAGAAGACACTGGACAACGTTAAACATTTTGCCTCCAAAAAGAAAATTTGGAAAAGGCCCATGGTTAAATCCCTTGATCATGAGCACATCAAGACAATTTTCCTCCTAAAATCATCCTGACCTGTAATGTTCTAATTGGAGAGGCAGAAATAAAGAGTGACCAGAAGAGATAAAAGACGAACAAATGCCCAGCCCAATGCACAGAGCTGTCTGCGTTGCGGGGGGCGGGGGAGGGGGCAGGGAGAAGAGGGGTGCAAGGGCATGGAGTATTTCAGAGGGAGGAGGAGATAGTCACCCCCATTGCCGGGATCCCCCTGTCACTGTCTGCCAATCACTCACACAGCCCACATCCAGCTCTCATTGCACACCTTGAGTTGTGCCCAGCAGAAGTGATGCTGCCCTGCCTACTGCCTTCAGTCTAGGGGAGGTGACTGCTCTTATTTTACAGATGTGGTGGCTGAAGCCAGGGACTTCGCGACCACCTCTGAAGGCTGGGTCTGAGCACCTGCCTGGGGCCCTGGTATTCTGGTGTTGCCAGCACCTCCTTCAAGAAGTCTCTCCCCATTGCCACCAGCTCTAGGTTCGGTGAAGGCTAGTCGACTTTGGCTTCAGTTAAGGGTTTTTCACAAACTCTCACTTGCCCCACTCCTGGGCCCTGCTTAGAGGAGTCAGTGCCAGGAGCACTGGGCCTGGGAGAACCTGAGACTTAGAATCCTGCTCTATGCCTGGCTCCCCCATATCCTCCATATGGGAGAACTCAGACTTTGGGGACTGGAACACCCCACAGACAGTCCCTGGGAAGCGGAGAGCAGCTTCCCTATGAGATTCTTCCCTAAGAGCTGTCTTTTTCTCCTGCCTCTCCCACATGGCAGGTGGGTTCAGAGATGGGGAATCTGTGGGTGGAATTGTGAGGTTTGAGCCTTAAGGAAGGTGGCCCCAGGGCCAGGTTCCAGGGAAAGTTCTGACAGCAGAAGGGATGCCTCCTACCTTGAGCTTCTCCCCTGTCACTGTCTCCAGCTCAGATTCCTCTCCCAGGGTGAACTCATTGTTGATCACTTTGGAGCCAGTGGTGATGGTGAGCTTGAAGTGCTTCCCGTTCTGCACGATTTCCGACACCCCCTTGATATCCTTCCCCTTCTGGATGAGCTCGTCCGGCAGACCTGGTGGAAACCATCTGAGGTTTAGAGACATGCAGAGGTGGGAGTTTCATGCCCGGGGTAGGTAGAGGAGAGAAATGTTATGGCATGGAGGGGCAGAGACGGGCACCGTTTTCCCCAAGGGGCCATAGAAACTCACTGGGGGCTTGTGAGCAGCATGGGCTGTGGCCTCAGGAAGGAAGGGACAGTGGCCTAGTCTGGCCTGCTGCTATCTTGCCAGTCAGTTTATAAAAAGGACACTTGTGATGATGAGCATTTTTTCATATGTTTGTTGGATGCATAAATGTTTTCTTTTGAGAAGTGTGGATGCAGCAAACCACCATGGCATGTGTATACCTATGTAACAATCTTGCACGATCTGCACATGTACCCCAGAACTTAAAGTGCTAAAAAAAAAATGGACATTCTTCTGGCCTAAAGAACTATTCCTCTTGTAAGTACCCTGGTTCTTGCTCACTCTCCTTCCTCATTCCCTCCTCCTTTGATGACTTTGCTCTTGGAGTATGAGCATTTCATTGCTCATACCCAGGGTGACCAGAGAGTTGATCTTCCAAGCTAGGTCCCTCCTGACAGTGATGGGGAGCTGTTGATAATCATGACAGGCCAGCACACACAAAGCAGTGCTGTGCCAGGCAAGCCTGTGTCCACCTCTGCAGTCAAGTCTCTGGAAGAAGATGTACCAGCAATCCCTTGCCCTGGGATAGAGCTTTACAAATTTCAGAACTTGTCTATACTGTTATACAACCTGAGGTTCACAAAAATTACATGGGCGGACAGTGAGCATGGAGGGTCCTGTTGCATGAGTGAGAGATGTGAGACACAGAGGTGCCATGACTTCCCTGCAGAAGATCCAAGCTCTCCGGCAACGCTGAAGGTCCTCCTCTCGCTGCCCCTGCTGTCTTCGGCACTCTTCTCATTCTTGGCACCCTCCCTTGCCATACAGAGGGACTCCTTTGCCTGTGGGGGTCCCTCTGCCTGGAGCCCCTTGGGGCACACCTGCTCATCTTCCAAGGCTCAGCCTGAGCCTTCTCTTTACCTCCACTGAGCCATCCCCCTGTGCACTCTGTGAGTCACACTCTCCTGTACATGACCCTGGGAGGCACAGAGGTTAAAGCAGGGTCTCTGAGAACTGGTGCCTGCTTCCAATCCTAACTTAAACACTTCCTACTTGCATGACCTTGGTCGTGATTACTAAATGTTTCTAGGCTTCCATTGCCTCAACTGTAAGGTGGGAAAATAATAGTACCCAACTTAGTGTTTTGGTGAAGAATGAATGAGGTATTGCATATCCCATGGTCAGCATGGTTGCCTGGCACAGTCAGTGCTCTGTCCACCTTAGGGAATGCCTTATTACCTCCATTTCTTCTCCTCTCTCTCTAAACCTTGGAAATATGGCTCATGATTATCTGTCTCCCTGATATCTATCCAGCACCGTGCTCAGTGTGTGATTGGCCTTGAATCACTGTTTGTTTGAAGAATGAATAAATGCAGGAATAGGATCATGCAATGAAGTGCCAACGACATGGCCATCAATCCAGACCACACCCTAGTTCAGTGCTCTTTCCACTTCCCTGTGGGGTGGGCTTGTGCAAGTGAGGACTCGCTGCAAATAACTCCAGAAGTCAATAAAATGCCCGCTTAGTTTCAGTATATAGCCTGAATCTCTCCTCCCATCTCAACATCCAGACCCTGAGTAGCCACTGCTGGTGGGGACAGACCCTCATTGCTGTGACCCACAGCTTTGCCGTTCAGTTCAGCACTCACCAACTGCCTTCATGAAGGGTTCAAAGTTTTCGTGACTTTGCAGTTGGTACTTGCCAGTGAAGTTCATGGTGGCGATAGAGCTCCCTCTCCACGACTGATCTGCAGCTCTGCCGACCAGACTGTCCACTGTGGGCTGTTTTATAGGGGGCTCTCTTCCCTTCGAATATTGGCCAGAGGTCAGCAGCTGTCAATTTCCTTTATGGCCAGGTTCAAACATTAACTCCCGAGAGCAATGTTCAATGATAAAGAACAGGATGGGCACAGCAGAGGTTTGCTGTAATTCAGCAAACATTAATGAATATCAGTCAAGCATGAAGCCCTATGGCCCTGCAGCCTTTCAGTGACTCTCCACTTCCCATGAAATGTGTTTGTATATGAATGTATACGTGCATGTATGCACTTGTTTATATACATGTGTGCATACATATATACATATGTGTTCATATGTGTTTGTACATTTGTGTTTATAGATATGCATTATGTACATAAAGATGTATGAATGTGCATATATGTAATGCATACATGTATACACATTATGTATATATGTGTTTATGTGTCTATACACATATACACACACGTGTGTGTGCATGTGTACACACAGAAAAATACCAAAGAATTCCTTTGAACTCAAAACCTCACTTTATTTATATAATCTTATGATGTCTTCTCATCCCAATTATTATACAAACTTAATTTTTAGAGTTGTTGTCAGCTGCTAGTGCTATTTTGTATTCCGGGAATTCCTCCTCGATGACTATAGGCTCCTCCGCAGTCCTGTTTGAGGTGTTAAAGCAGTCCATGCTAAATAGCAGGTGAAAAACATTGGCACCAGCTGTGCGGAATTGAGACACATTTTATTAGGCAGAGACGAGGCAGGAGAAAGTGGCACCTGCTGACTCGCTTCAGCCCTGCTGAGAAGACAGGACAAGGGATCTGGGATTACGTGTAGGGAACTTGTCTTGTGGAGCCCCCTGACCAGTACTGGACTTAGGGAGACAGCCCAGCAGGGCCTCTAGTAGCCTTGGGATACGCTACTTTGTTGTGAAACACAGAGAGACGTGGTGCCCAATGGGTGCACATGCCCCACTTCCTGCCCCTGAGGCAGCTCTTGACAAGCACGCTCCCACTCCCACATTCTCTCTCCTTTGTCTGGACTTTGGCGTCAACCTTTTCACCCGCAGCCTCCAGCCTTCGTCCTCTGGGCCTCCTCTACTCTGTGGCTAGACAGATCGTCCTGAAGCATAGGCTGAGTCAGTCCGCTGCTCCAGGCATGAGCCTCAGTGGTTCCCATCACTTCAGAGGCCACAGGTCCTGGATGGCCTGGTGTCATGTGTCCGGTCATGACAGCCAACCCCAACAACACTCCCATTTCCCTATCATGAGTTCTAATTTTTGGCTTGGAAAATAACTCCCATTGCCTACACTTCTAGCAGGACTGCCAGTCCTCAAAAGGCAGCTCCAGTCTACCTTTACATTCTTCCTTCCTTCTCCCCAGGCCACAGTTCCAGCCACAGGGCCCAGTGGACACATCAGGGGCGTCCATGCCGCTCTCTCTGCCCTCCGTGGTCTCCAGCATTTGGACATGTTGACCCAGCAAAGCACTTCAGAAGTTCTCTTCTCCACCCACAGTCCCCGTGCCAGGGTGCTTCTACCGCATCTCTGACAGGTGGTGTTAAGGTGCACCCTGCCACAGGAAGGTCCCCATCTTCGCAGTGGTGTGGGCAGAGAGCACTCATAATGGAGTGTTCCGCCATGCAGATTCTCCTGCCATGCACCAGCAGACCTTTCTCTCCAGAACAGAGGGGTGCTCTGGCCCTCCCTGCTCGGCCCTCCTCTGACAGCATCTAGGACACAAGGTGCCTCCCAGGCCACGAGTTGGGGCTGTCCCTGCAGGAAGTGAAGTGGGCTTGCATGATGAGAACTTATGGCTTTTTATAATTACCACGACTGCCTGAGTAGCGGGCGGGAAGGGGCAACGTGGCTCAAAGAAGGCTGGGCACACCACAGTCCCTCTCTCATCTTACTCTGAGCTTTGATTATGCACCTTTCAACGTCTCATTGTACTGAAGGGGCCCATATTAGACTCTGATCTCCAGGTGGGATGCTGATTTTTCATTTTTATATACGTAAGGAAGTAAAAAATCCATTATCTTAAAAACTGGCTGAGAATTCCTCGTGTGTGTGTGTGTGTGTGTGTGTGTGTGTGTGTATGTGTGTGTGTCTGTCTCTAACTGCCTGGGAGACAGGGTGTGTGAGACCCCAGACCTCAGACCCGAGTGTTAGTGAGAACCAAGCTGGTGAAGAGAAGGGCAGCTCCCTCCTGCAGGAGACCAGGAGAGGCCGGGTGTGTCTTTCTCTCCCTTCCCCAGACTGCAGAAAGAAGAGAGAGGAATGTGGCAGGCAGGCAGAAGAGGGGCCACCGAGGGCATGGAGTGATAAGTCACTGAGATACCCCTAGTGACCACAAAGCAAGAAAAGCTCCAGGATGGCATTGGCTTTGAAGCTGCTCATTTGCTATAGTGAATCCCCACCTTTCTTTAATTCCCACCCCAACTATTTCAAAAGCTTCAGTAAAATATAGTGCCTGGATCGATACGCGAGCAAGTGGAAAATGATGCAGGGCTGAGCTTTATTTCTGCAGGATGTGATGGGGCTGGCACAAACAGAAGCAGTACCAGGAAGCAGAGTGTCCAGGGGCTACATTCCCCACAGGGTTCCCCAGGTCCCTGGAAATCCTAGGGAGGGCTTTGGAGGAATTCAAGCTCATTTTATTTAGATCACAGATGGCATCTGGGTTACATGTGACACCTAAAGCCTGGGCCAGTAGCTGGCATATGTCTGTCTAATGACCATGCGAAGGTTCAGCCTAGGGCTAAATTCAGGTCTATACCCGAGACCCTATTCACCACCTACCTAAAGAACTCTTCCAGCATTTGTCGAGGAAGGAATATGTAAACACTTGCTTAGCTGAGAAGCTTAGGAGCTTTGCAGCCTAAAATCAATGAAATAATCACCAAGGAAAATGACCGTGATAGAGTCATTACCATGCCCAACTCCCATCCCACTCACCAGTTGCTTAGTTTGGGAGAACCTGCTGGAAGTGCCCATGTTCTCTTCTGCCCCCAGCTGCCTGCCTGACATCCTACTCACATAAAGGGCTATCTGGCTTATAAATTCCACATCCAGGCCCTCTCCCCTCGATTGCAAATGTCAAGTATCATGCCCCATACTGCTACTTTCTGGGGTCTATGGAGGGGAATGGGAAGGAGTGTCATTCAAGTTTCTCCATAGAGCAAGTCAGCACCATCCCCTGAGGCCTCAGGAGAAGAATAAAACAGGTGCACCTTTCCTGGTGTCTGAGGGACAGCAGGACCCGTGAGCTGTCTCCTTGGGGACCCCTCTGCCTGGCCTGCACTTCCTGCCTACCCTGGACAGACTCAGAACAGCATTGGGAATACAACTGACCCAGAGTCTGGTCAAGGGCCTGGCACAGCCAGTGAAGCTTTGATGGTTTCCCTGGCAGATGGGCAGCCTGACAAGTAAACTGAGCTGACCCACACAGGCCAGGACTCCCTCTTTCCCCCAGAGCTGAGACATGGCCATTCTTAGGCAGCCCCCGATGATTTCCTTTTGACTTTTTTTTTTTTTTTTTTTGGTGAATCTTCAGGGCACAGAGATTAGTAGCCATTTCAAAAATTAGTACTCATGAGTTTTCCATAAAATTAGGAGAGGGTAATGACATCTTCCACCCACTAGCTGAGCAAACACAAGAAGAGATAAGGTTAATTGCAATGACAAAGTTCAAGTGGCTTTCAAGAAAAAAAAAAAGACTACTGTTCTGTGGGCACAGCTTAGGAGTGTCTAAAGACTCTGGCCCTGCTCACTCCACACCAGTCATCTCCTCTTCTCACACCCGGACTCAGATGGGCAGCATTCAGGTGTGGGAAGGGAGGGGAGTCGCCTCTTGGTGGCCAGGATATGACAGGCATTTATTTTAGAGCAGGTGCCTTTGACTCAGTGCCTGCAGTGTCAGTCTGCCCATCCCCTGGGTCTTCTGAACACAGGAGGTGGCCCAAGGAGCCCATACTTCTGCTACAGGCAGGGCTGCGGAGGGAAAGGACTTGGGTTTGAGCCCAGCTCTTCTTTATACCTGATGAGGCCTTGCTGAGCCTCTACTTGCTTATCTGTTAAATGGTCATAACGTGTTTTTGCCTTGTGAAATAATTGTGTAAACTAATCACAACCACAATGAGATACTATCTCACACCAGTCAGAATGGCTACTATTAAAAGTCAAAAAATAGCAAACGCTGGCAAGGTTGCAGAGAAAAGGAACACTTACAGACCACTAGTGAGAGTGTGAATTAATTCAGCCATTATGGAAAGCAGTGTGGGGATTCCTCAAAGAACTTACATAAGAATTACCATTTGACCCAGCCATCCCACTACTGGGTATATATCCAGAGGAACATAAATTGTTTTATCAAAAGGACGCATGCAGGAGTACGTTCACTGCAACACTAGTCACAATAGCAAAGACACAGAATCAACCTAACGCCCACCAACCGTAGACTGCATAAAGAAAGCATGGTATACATACACCATGGAATACTATGCAGCCAGAAAAAAGAAGGAGATCATGTCCTTTGCAGCAACATGGATGGAGCTGGAGGCCATTATTCTAAGCAAATGAACAGAGGAACAGAAAATTAAATAGTGTGTGTTTTCACTTATATGTGGGAGCTAAACAATGAGAACACATGGATACTAGTAGAGGAACAACAGACACTGGGGCATAATTTAGGGTGGAGGGTGGGAGGAGGGAGAGGGTCAGAAAAATTACCTATTTGGTCCTATGGTTACTACTTGGGTGATGAAATTATCTGTACACCAAACTTCTGTTACACGCATTTTACTTATACAATAAACCTGCACATGTACCCCTGAATCTAAAATAAAAGTTTAAAAAAATTTTAAAAACTTTAAGTGGTTATTGTAAAATTAAAAAAATTTAAAAAAGAATTGTGTAAACTGTCAAGTCTTTCAGAAATTCAACACTTGTATCACAGGGGATTGGAGCACTTTGCATTTGCATCTATCTGTCAGATGTCCCAGAGGTATGACCAGTGAGGACCAGTTTTTCAATCTCCTGGCTTAGGGACGAGCTTCCTTCCCAACTCCCTGGGCCAGTGGGTAGCACCTCCATTCTCCAGTTTCCTGATGGTGCAGCTGTGTCTTGTGCAGTGCTGAGGCCTCATCTCCTGCTCCATATGGCAACAAAACCCAAGCACCTAGCCATGAGTCTTTTTCAATTCTGGCAACCACCTCAGGTGCCCCAGACTCAGTTCACTGCTTACTGCTCTGACTTTTAGCTCCTTCTGTGTTCCTGGCATCTGGGGTTTTCCTTTTTTCTTGTGACTTCAGCTGAAAAACTATTATGCTTCAACTTAGATACTCAAGAATTTGCTGTGAGAAGAATTTTCATCAGCTTCATCAGCCATGTCATTGGTCTTGGAAGCCTTGTGTTTTTCCATGTGCTTTTTTCAATCTTTTTGTTAGAATTTCAGAAAATGTATCTACTTCAACAGAAAACTGTTTAAGGATATATATATATAAAAGACTTATTTTATATATACCGATTTTGTCTCTTCAATTATGGTAAGTTTCTTAAAGAATTCCCCTGTAACAACTGTACAATATTTAGAATGAGACCTGCTCTATAATGAATCATTCAATATCCTTTGCATTTTTGGAGGCTTACCTGCTAGAAAAACCCATGGGGAGGAGCAAAAATAAAAATATCCTAAACAAAAATTGTGGGTGGTGGCTTGCACTATCAAAGAAATCATACTACACAGAAAAATGTGTCGAATAAACAATCTTTTCCTTTATACGATAACTTGTTAAGAATGTCCTTGTTGTATGACATGAGACCTTCCCATAATTTACCTTAAGAACCCCACTAAGCTCTCCTTTACGTGGTAGAAGGGGAGAGCCGATGGATGGCGTGGCAGGCAGTGGTGATCATGTGTCGGCTGATGTAATCAAGACAGAACCCAAAACTTACCTGCAAGCCTGGTTCATTAGGTTTCTATTTTGGCTGTAAAAGCTAATACTGTTTATTTGCCCCATGTCCCTTGCCTCTGACAGTCGAATGTTTGCCCAGCTGGTGGTTTAATGTCAGCCTCACACTTTAAAGAGAACTATCTCTCAAGCAATCCTGGACCAACTTATCACCCTCACCCTGCAACCTTTCTCCTCTCTGCTTTAAAGCCATGGGTAATCAACCCTTCAGAGCCACTGCCTCTGGTGGCACTGCCCTGGCCTCCTTCAAAACTCAGAGCCTTGGTTCCTCTCCAGGAAGCCCTCCTGAGTTCTCTGCCTTCTCTGCACTCCTACACCAACATCACCAAAGCGATTTCTATTCTACTGTAATACAGTAATCATAACAGCTTTCATTAATTGAACAATCAGTGCTTTCTCTGTACTATCACAATTGAATTCTCAAAATAATACTATAAGACAAGCAATATGTTCTCATTTTTCAGACGAGAAAACTAAGGTATAAAGAAGTCAATAACTGCTTCCATTTGCCCAAATAAGAAGTTGCCAAGTAGAAACACAAATCCAGCCTACTGGCCTCCAAAACTTGTGCTTATAACTTTTATTATTTCCATATATTACAATTTTTAAAGATATAGCTTGGACACTCTTCTAAAAATTCTTCTAAACTGGAGCTTAGCACTACACTTTCCATGGAGTATATGCCTAGAAAATGTTGACAGGACAATAGTCTAGGCACCTCTGACCTCTTGAGTCATTCATTGATGGGTTACTGTTGGTTCAGAAATGTTTTATTATTCCAGAACAAAGAGCCTGACAGTTCATGTACATGAAGACAGATCTCATGAAAACAAAGATCCTAAAGTGGCTGCTAGACTCTTGTATTTATCAGAGGTATGGTGTAAAGCATATATATTGAATCCCAATCCTTTAGAGCAAGGATTTACAGTTCTTCCAATACTGGATTTACTGGAATACCCCATCTGGGCCATGCTGTAAATATATATCTGTGTTTCATCCTAATCACAAGCATCATTCTGTTCCTTCCCCTTGGGTTTCTTTCTTCAACTTCAGACCCTGCCAAAGCCACAAGACATCAGATGACCTATCTGTTGCTTAATTATTCACTCAACAAGCATCCTCTGACCTATTATGTGAGATTTGTGCTGGGCTAACATTTGGAATGTATGAAAAACTTGCTATCTAGTAGGAAACACAAAGGAAGTTAAAGCTGCCTTTTGAATAGGATGAAATTTGAATAAAACTTCAAAATCTAGAGAATGTTTGAATTAAGAGAAAGAAGACATTTTCTGGTCAGGGAAGAAGTCAAGATGCTTTCATGAAGAGGATAAAAGCATGCAAAAGCATAAAAAATGCTGCAGAAGCAAGGCACTTGATTCAGGGCAGGATAGAGCGGGGCATGGGAAAGTCTGAGTAGGGAGATGGATGTGGGAGCTGGAGAAGGGACCACACCAGCTCGTGAGAGGGAGGTGAACTGGACCATGCTTTCCCACAGTGGGCATATTATCAGTACTTGAGATGGTTTTAGATGGTACATGGATGAATATTTTCAATATTAACAATTAAGCATTTAGTCTCATGTGTATTAGAAAAATATAGACCAACTTATGACCTTATGATAACTGAGAGAAAAATAGTGCATAAAATAGTACAAGAGCATATCAGTCAGAGTCCAATATGGAAGACAGAGATTAACCTAGGCATTTCAAACTAGGGAATTTAATACATGAGATGGGTTACCAAGAGTGGAAACAGATGGAAGAGCAGAGGAAAAAGGGATTCGAAGCTGCTAATGCCAGGGCTGGAACCCGGGTGCCTACAACTCCTTCTACAGTGTCAGAGGTTGCTGGTGCCTTCAGTTTTGCATTCATTAAAGTGGCGCCACCTCTACCAGAGTTTGAACCATGGAAAAACTGCTTCCTCTGCTCAGGCTGCTGGGATCTAGATCCACTACATGGCTGCAGCCACAACAGCAACCGTTAGAATTTCCAGCAAAGTTGCAAAAGAAAGATTGTCTCTTACTTCTGACTTCTAATTCCCACTGAGCAGGTGATTGGCATATTTTAGTCCTAAGAGAGACACAGCTAGCAACGAAGTCTGGAAAACATAGTGTGTAGACACCATGCTCCCCGAATACAGAACAGAGTGATGAAGTGAGGGTAAGGAGCTGAGACATGCAGGGAAACAACTGGCACAATGACATACAAAGATACGACAAACCTAAAATAGCTGATATGCTAGTGACAAAATTTTGGATTTACTGTGCTAGGTAATGAAAAGTCAGCAAAAATTCTTAAGCAGAAGAGCGAAATGGTCAGATGTGTGATTTTTCAAGATTACTTCCAAGGCAGCAGGAAATATGGGATGGAAGGGAGACCTGGAGGTAGAGAAATGGGTTAGGAAACTCTTACAAAAGTTCTGGCAAGAGAGGATGAGGACCTGAATTTGGGAGTAGGTAGGAGGGCATGAATTGGAGAGATATTCTGTAATTGTAACAGAGAGCATTTGGGGGTCCATCATAGGAGGGAAGGGGAGAAGCTGAAGATGCCCCTGGAAGCCCAGCTTGGGTGACCATGAGGATGTTAATGGCACCCACTGAGAAGAGCAATGGAGGGAGAAAGTCATTCCTGCCCCTCCTCTTGCCCCCTTCTCCTAGCTGGAAGCATTTTTCTTCACTCTGAACTGTCCTGCTCTAGATCACTGGGCCTCTTATTTTTTAGACCACTGTAGCTTACAACCTCACCTAGGCTATGCCTTCCTTTCCTCTGGACGGTAGGGTGCTTGGTGGCAGGATACAGGGATTCATTTTGTCTCCCCTACTGGTCTTTCCTGGTCCCTGGCATGGACAGGCTCAATACATGTTTGGTGAACGAAGCAATGGCTGTAATATTGGGATGATGGCTATTTGTGCACTTGCATGCTATGCCTCCCCCTCTTCTCTGGTTCCAGTAGATCAGCTGTCCATTGCCAGGTGTCCATGGTGTCTTTAAAATCCTGAGGACAAAACCCAACATCTATGTCAATAGCTCAACAGAAATAGCTAAAGTCAGACCAAAGTTGTTTAGCAGAATTCATTCAGGCTGCCGATCCCTGCGCCAGCCTCCCTTACGTGATGGGATTCCCTGGTTTCTGAAGCTCAGGACAAAATATACATAGTATGGGCTCAGTAAAAATTTATTAAGCTAAAGTGAATCAGCTTAATAAATTAATTAAAGTTAATCAGCTACTGTGTAGCCGTTACTGAGAATGAATGAGTTCTGTTGGTAATGACTTGGAAATATTTTCCAAAAAATGTACTGTTAATGTAACAAAAGGTAGTTACAGAAAAATATATAAAATGATTTTATTTCAATTAAAAACCCAATGACCAAAATTATATATGCCATATACCCACACACATCCCCAAAGTCTGGAAAGGCACATCCCAGACTGTGAACAGTGGTTACCTGAAGAGAGCAGTAGGAAAGGAAGGGAAGGGGAATATAAGGTACTTTTTACTTGTTTTATTTGATTTTTTTTTTTTACAACATCTTCACATATTTCTTAAATGATTAATTTTTTTAAATGAGGCAGTCTTTGCTATGTGAGAAATATTCAGTCCACTCTCTCCCTCTTCCTGAGAAGGATAAGTGCTGGCTCCCACCTGTGGAGATAAGAAAAGCCCAGTCTTCTTCCAGACCTGGACTATGTCTCTGTCTCACTAGGTCACTGTCTCACTAGGACTCAAAGCCACACTGCTGTAGAGTCACCGCATTCCTCCAGCAGGTCCTTGGGTGTTACAGCCACACACCCAGGCAATAGTTGCTGAATGCTCACTGCTATTAGGCACACTATATGAACTTTCCCATTTACAGTACATTATAATTCATTTTAGAGATGAGCATTCTGGGGCATAGAGAAGTAAGGGAACTTAGTCAAGGTCTCTCAGGGCAGAAACAGAGGAGCCAGGATTCAAACCCACAGAGTCCAGCTCCAGAGCCTGGGCCCATCCCTACCAGTCACATTGATGCAAGATGAGAAGTCAGAATCAATTCGATTTCCCAGGTGGATTATGATCCATGGGGAGCCACACTCACCAAATGCATAGAAAACTTGTATGGAGATCAAGGCAGATGGATCCATTCATGTCAAAGCTTCTCTGATCTTCTTCTCTTTATTAGTACTGGACCTAGGAGTGATCAGACTTAGAAGAAACCACTGTAAATCCTTCATCAGGATGTTTCCCATAAATGTGCCAACATTTGGGACTTCCTCACATAAATGGTACCTTGCCAAATGCTCTGTATAGTTTTTTATCTGCCAAGGTCTCAGAGTGGAAAGTTTCATAACTGCTTTCCTGTAGCATGTCCAACAGGACAGAGGTACTGCAGGCTGCATTTGGTCTGAGGTTGAAGGGAAAATCTTGAGGTTCCCTGAATTATTGTCTCTCCCTTTGTGCCTCAAACTCTGGTTGAACTGTTAAATTTAAAATATTACAAAAGAAGTAAAGTTTTCACAAAGCACAAAAAGCAAATTTTCTACTGCTTACTTTCAGTCCACTGATCCATTACTAGGAGGATTTCAACTTTTAGGAAATACTAACCATAATATTAAGTCAAGGGTACAATTATAAACTTGGACATGGAGGTTTTGGGTTTGTAATGACATTTCTTTTTCTATTTTCATCTGTTTATTACTTGTGTAAGTTTCTCGAGGGTAGAGACTGTTTTTATTTGTGTCTCTGGAGCTTAGCAAAGTTGCTGAGATTAGAAGGCCCTCAGAATGTCCTTATTGAACGCTTGAGTGCATGGATAACAATAAAACAAATGTCTCCAGTTTCATCTACAAGTGCTTCTTGGCAAGACGTTTGATTACACACAGAAACAAGTGCTTTGCACAGAGTGAAAGTGAGAGAATAATTAGAGGTCTGTGAGATAGAGCCAGGACTCTATTTAGCAGTATTCTTATAAGCGTCTCATAGAAACTCTAAAGCCCACTGCCCTAGATGGGAAGTGGCCCCAGGGAAATTGCCTGGGAAGTACAGGATTGCATGATGCAGGCAGATCTCACCAAATGTACACTGTCCATTGAGAATAGGAGTGAGACAGATCACCCTATCTGCTGAGAGGTGTGTGTATGTGGGACGTGTTAAATCACAGGTTCAACTTTGACCCCAAATTCCTCTTTGATCAAAGCTTTTGACAATTAGGTTAAATTTTAACTAATATTATTTGACTAAACTGCTCCCTTACAATTTATGGGACTGGAGGCTGTCAGCCTTTTTTGGATGTCTTTGCTGAAAGTAGCTCTGATGGGAATAGCTTTCCAAAGTCAGAGCAAAGTGAAACCCTAGTGTTTTGGGAAAGGGCAGGATTAGCCATGATAAGTGGGATTCAAACCTTTATTTACAGAGCTATGTGGGCCAAATGGGACCATCCGGGGGTTTCAAATCATTCACTTGACTCCTTTTCCAAATAAGCCAAAGTGAACCAACTCCTGACCATGGTTTTTGTTATTTTTGATTAATATCAGTTGGAAGTCTGATTCAAAGAGACTTCAAATTCCTGAAGACTGTAATAAAAAGGTGAACCCCTATCCTATGTAGCATGGCTCACCAAGATTTACTCAATTCCAACTATCTATTTGGCAGACACAGTGTATATACTGAGTTCCATTTTACCAGAAAGAAGACTGAGACTCAGAGAGGGAAAGTGTCTTACCTGAGGTCACACAGCCAGTAAACAGCAGAGAAGGCAGGTCTTCTGAGAGTAATCCTGAAATGTTTCTACTACATTGGAGATGCCTCTCTTTCATATCTTTATCCTAAATGCAAGGCAACTACTGACCCAGGAATGTTTCTGCACATACCTATTAATGCAGCAGACACTTTGGTTGCTTCCTAACATTCAACCCTACCCATCTTCCTTACTAACAAAACCGAATCTTTTTCATATCCCAGCAGTGTATGAGGGCTCTAATTTTTCCATGTTTGCCAACTGTTGTTATAACTCCATCTTTAGTATAGCCATTCTAGTGAGTGTAAAGTGGTATTGCATTGTAGTTTTGATTTATATTTCTTCTTTTATTGGCCAATTATATGTCTCCTTTGAGGAAAAGTCTATTGAAACTTTTTTGCCCATTTTAAAGTTAGGTTGCCTTTTAGTTGTTGAGTTGCAAGAGATTGTTATATATTCTAGACACAAGTTCCTTATCAGATGTATAATTTGCAGATATTCCCTCTCACTTTGTGAGTTGTGATGGTGTCCTTTGAAGAAAGAAAAAGCTTTTAATTGGGATTAAATTTAATTCATTTTTCTTTTATTACTTTTGCTTTTGGTGTTGTATCTAGAAACCACTGCCTAAATCTATAGACCATAAGCTTTTAAAGTGTTCATTGATAACAGTCAGGTTGAAATCTATCATCTTGCTATTTGTTTACTATTTGTCCCATTTAATGTATTCTTTATTTCTTTTCTCTGTCTTCTTTTGGTTTATTATATATAAAATCTTTATGATTTTTGTGATTCCTTTAGGGTTTAGAGTATACATCTTAACTTATCACATGCTATCTTTAAGTGGTATTATGTCATTTTAGGTATAGTAGAAGAATCTTACAGTAGTTTTTAAAATTAATTAATTAACTTATTAATTAATTAAGACCAAGTCTCACTCTTGTTGCCCAGGCAGGAGTGCAATGGCACGATCTCAGCTCACTGCAGCCTCCATCACCCAGGTACAAGTGATTCTCCTGCCTCAGTCCCTGAGTAGCTGGAATTACAGGCATCCACCACCATACCCACTAATTTTTTGTATTTTTAGTGGAGACAGGGCTTCACCATCTTGGCCAGGCTGATTTTGAACTCCTGACCTCAGGTAATCTACCTGCCTTGGCCTTGCAAAGTGTTGGGATTACAGGAGTGAGCCACTGTGCCCGGCCCTTACAGTAGCAGACTTTAATTTCTTCCCTCTAGACCTTTGTGCTACTGTTATCATGCATGTTACCTTTATGTATATTATAAACTCTAGACTACATTGTTATTATTTAGGTTTAAATGGTTGATTATGTTTTAAAGAGATTTAAATAATAATTAAAATTTCATCACATAGTTACCATTTCCTTTGCTATTCATTCTTTTGTGTGGATCCAGACTTCCATTTGGTATCATTTCCTTTCTTCCTATAAGACTTTAATATTTCTTGTAGTATGGCCCTAGTAGTTTTAAATTTTTTCAGCTTGTTTGTCCGAAACAGTCTTTATTTTGCCTTCATTTCTGAAAGTTATTTCTACTGATATAGAATTCTAGGTTGACAGAGTTTTTTTTTAAATTCACTGCTTTAAAGATGTTGCTTCACTCTGTGCTTGTGTTGTTTTCTATGAGAAGTCTGCTATAATTTTTATCTTTATTATTCTAGGTAACATGCCTTTTCTTTTGGTTGTGTTAAATATTTTTCTCTTTATCATTTATTTTGAACAATATGATTATGATGAGCTGTGGCATAGTTTTTTCATATTTCTTGTGCTTGGGGTTTGTTGAGCTTCTTGAATCTACATGTTAACAGTTTTTGTTATTATTTCTTCAAATATTTTCCTCATACCTCCTTCTCTCTCCTCTCCTTTGAGGGTTCCAATCAGACTTCTATTAGGCTACTGGAAGTTTTATAGCTCACTGCCTCACAGCTTAGTAGAGAAGGCATAAAAGCAAGTTGGCTCTTACAAGTGCAAGGTATCATATGCTGAACAAGAGAAATGTCCAAGGGGCTATAGGCACAGAGATAAAGGGCACATGACTTACCTGAAGGAAAGCTGGGAGGATAAGTCAGAGAAAACTTCACAGAGGCAGCTCTATTTATTTTTAAAATTCTATTTGTTTCTGTGTTTTGGTGTAGTATTTATTGCTGTGTTCTCAAGTTCACTAATCTTTTCTTTTGTAATATCTAAGTTTTTTTTTTTTCTTGAGACAGGTCTTGCTCTGTCGCCCAGACTGGAGTGCAGTGGTGTAATCATAGCTCACTGCAGCCTTGAATTCCTGGGCTCCAGTGATCTTCCCACCTCAGCCTCTTGAGTAGCTGAGACTATAAGTGTGTGCCACCACACCTGGCTAATTTTTAAATTTTTTGTAGAAATGGGGTCTTGTGATGTTGTCCAGGTTGGTTTTAAACTCCTGGCCTCAAGCAATTCTCCTGCCTTGGTCTCCCAAAGTGCTGGAATTACAGGCATGAGCTACCATGCTTGGCTGCTAATATTCTTTTAATCCCATCCAGTGTAATTTTTCATCTCAGACATTCAGACATTGTAGTTTTCATCTCTAAACATTCAATGTGCTTTTGTCTGTTTGGTTTGTAGATCTTTTCTATCTTCACTTAACATGGTAAATATACAGAATACAAGAATAATAACTGATTCAATATCTTTTTTTCTAATTTTAGCATCTTTATAAATTCTGAGAAGGTACAATTGATTGAATTTTCTACTTTTTATGGCTATTTTTTCCTATTTCTTTGCATGCTTGATAATTTTTTATTGGATGCCATATGTTGTAAATTTTACTATATTGAGTGGTGGATAGTTTTGTATTCCCATAAATATTCTGGGTCTTTTACTCTGATATGCAGTTTAGTTACTTTGAAGTACTTTAATCTTTTTAAGTCTTGCTTTTAAGATTTGATAGGCAGGACTGAAACAGTGGTCTGGCTAGGGCTAATCCTTCACCTAGTAGTAAGACAAGACCTTTCAGCACAATATATTCAATGAGCATAAATCATGAGGTTTTTCATTTGTGCAGGTGGAAACAGGCACTATTCCTGGCCCTATGCGAGTACCAGATACTGTTACCCTCTAATCCTTTTGGTTGGTGTTCTTTCCTTAGCCTTGGATAATTTCCTTGCTGATCAGTTGTCTGGGGACTACTTGAAGATCTGCAGATCTCTGGAGTTCTTACCTATGCAGCTGTCTCCTCTCTAGTACTCTTTTATGCAAACTCTTGCTGACTTGGTCTTCCTGAATACTCTCAGCTCTGTCTCCTCAACTCAAGGAATTCACCACGGTCTACTTGGGTTTTGCCTAACTGTGCCATAGCCTAGAAACTCTCTTAAAGCAATAAGTTGAAGAAATTGTAAGATTCTCATAATTTATTTCCAGTTTCTTAGAGATCAGTTTCCTTCATTGTATGATGTTGTCTAGTGTCTTGGAAACTATTTTTGTTTGTTTTTTGGTTGTGTCATGCAGAATGATTGGCCAGAAACAGGAGTTAACTTTTTTTTTTGATAATCATATTATCTTCAAGTAATGATAATCTTAGCTCTTTCCTTGCAATCCTTCATTTCGTTTTCTTGCCTTTTAGTCTTGGCTAAGACTGCCAGAACTGTGATAACAATAATGGTAATAGTGAATTATCTTATTTTATTCTAAATTTTAAAGTTTCCTTGCGTTTTTAACTATGGTGGTTGGCATTGGATTTAGTCAATCAATTTCACTTGCTTCTTTATGTTTCATTTGAGTCCAAGGGATCTCCTTAGTGCAAATGTATGCCAAGCATTGTACTTTAGGTGCTGGGTGTAGAAAGAGGCAGGTGATAGAGTCTTTGAGGGAAGGAGATCAGAGTTTAATAGGGAAGGCAGAAAATCAAGTTAGCTTTTTCAAATGCAGTGTGTTAGATGCTAAACAAGAGATATGTCCGGGCTATTAAGGGCACAGAGAGAAAGGGCATATGATTTGCCTGAAAGAAAGAGGGTGAGAGAAGTCAGGGAGGACATCACAGAAATGGTGATACTTAGGCCTGATATTGAAGGATGAACAGGAGTTCAACAGTCTGACCAAAGGGGAATGGCACTATGGTAGAAGGAAAAGCATATACCAAGAAGAGAGGTATGAAAGCAAATAGTCAATGTGACTAGAGAAGTGAGTGCTTGAGGAAATAATGGGAATAAAGTCAGGTCTTGATGGTTTTTGGATAATTTTTAACTTTTATTCTGGAGGGTATCTCCTTTCTGAGTTGATCTGTGAATCATCTCTATTTAAATATAGGGCATATAACTCTGGAACATATGTTGCCTATTCTCATTGCTTTATGGTTTTTTGTGTCAGCCAAATGAAGTGATAAAAGAAATATAGCAGAATAAAAAGACCTGGGCAGGGTGCAGTTAAGAGGGGCATTTTAGCAAACCTGCTTTATAGCCTAGTGTATTCAGTTTTTATAATTCAGAAACCAATAACATTTTCAAAAGAATTTTGATTACAAAAAGGTTAAAATATGAAAATAATAATTACTATAGATGATCACATCATAACACAAATAAAAAAAGGCAAGAAAGGCATAATCTGAGCCCAGCTGGCAACCTGATTCTGATTTGCTCTGTAACCCAGTCTTGATGTAACAGTTGGGTTTTCAATTTGGCAATGAGAAGAGAGAACAGCAGGCTGATGACAAAAATTAATATCTTTGGCAAGTAAGTCTTCTCATGTGTGCCTTATGGTCAAACCAGGTCCTCCCTACTTCTCTACTCCCATGTAGATGGCCTCCCACTCTAGGCTGGGAGGTGAACTGAGGTCAGGAACCTGGTGCCAGCATGTATGCCCCAGTGGGGTGGCTCACAGTTTTACTGGCCCTGAGCCCACTTTTCCTATCAAAAAACTTGGCCCTGTGATCACTGACTATCTGGGCATGAGACATATATCATATTAATCTTATTTAGATTGGGAAGCAATAGTCTAATCAATGGCTCTTTTGATTAGACCTGGATAGTATGAAGTCAACACTTGATCCCAGAGACTTCCAGTGACCCTAGATAATGGGCAGAGCTGTACCATGGCTCCCCTCTGGGTGAAAGGTCTCGTCAGTCTTGACAAAGCTGACTAAGGACCTTTGAACCTATGACTACATAGATTGCCTCACCCCTTCCCAGCAAATGTGAACTCTCCTAGCTCAGTTTTTCATTTATGTGTCCATTGATGGAATGAGAAATTAGCATCACAGCTATTAGCAAAATAATTTCTGTAAGAAATTTTGTACTTCTCTAGAAAGGCCATTTATTCTAGAATCTGAAGGAGAAGAGTAGAGCTCAGGTCACTTCCTTAGGCTGATCCGTTTATCTTTCTTGATAGTCAGTTTCTGATTAATGCAACTCTTCTGAGATATTCTGCTTTTTTATTGCGCTGGATGTCCTTGATCACTCAGCACGTCCAGGAGGCTTAGCTACCATTATCCTGGTGAAGGTGGGGGAGATTTATGTCCTGTTTGTATCTGCCAAGTTAGTGACCAGCTCTTCATCCCTGTAAAAGGCAGAAGAAGGTGCTGATTCCGTGTATGTCAGGAGACCACCCACAGGCTGGGATTCTAAACCTGCTGTCTAAAGTGAGTTCTGTCCTCTCCCCAGCCAGCTTGCCCACAGCATCCAGGATCCAGGTCATGCATGAATGTCAAAGTTGACAGATCTTTGAAGACATTTATTCTAAGAAATTATAACTAGGAGTCTTTAGGAACCTAGAGAGCCCAGAAATACCTGAATTAAGTGCAAAATTTCAGATTACATTTTTCTGATAAGGCTTTCAATAGATTCACAAACTTAAACTTCCCCAAAGTTCAAGAATTCTCGACTTAATGCAATCCCTTGTTAACTAATGAGCAAATAGAGAAGTAAAGTGATCTGCACAAGTCACACAGCTAGGAAGGAGTGGAGCTGGAAGAGAAGTTGGGGCCTGCTACATTCCATTCTCTACTCCTACTTGGAATCTAGAGCAGAATTCCCCAAAGTGGTCCACTCAGCTCTTGTATCAAGTTAAACATTCAGATATCTGGGTCCATCACAGAACTACTGAGTCAGAGTGTCTCAGGACAGGGGCTAGGTGTTTAGCAAGCTCCCCTAGTGTTTTGGGGACACATTAAAGTTTGGCAATCCATGACCCTTCCCCAAATTAAAAAACACATGAAAAAGATAAAATAATGAGATGGCTGTAACCAGCTGCAACTATTTTAGCTACTTTTCTGGTACTTTTCTTCACATTTCTAAATGACATGTTTTTATAAGCTTTCTTTCCTCCTCTTCTCCATTTTCCTCCCCATTTTCCTTTTAGCTTAAGATATTATCACCTAATTTATTATCATGGACATTAAGGATCATGAGACTGATTTGGTGGTTTTAGGTGCCCACCTTGGCACACCCCTATTATCTCTATTTTCAGGGAATGCTCCAGAAGCACAACTGACTTGCCCCACTTCACCCAGCAGATTCAATCTCTGCTTATCTGGGAAAGCATTGGAGAGCTGGTCTATGACCCATGTTCCTAGCTGCCTTCTACAGCTTCCCTGAGCCCACAACAAACTTAGTAATCATTAATAAACCTCAATAGAAACATGAGGTAAGGGAGGAGATCTTTGCATTCTCCTGATTTGCAAGGTCTACCTGCAACCTCGCTGCTACCCTTCTCCTAGGCTCCAGTGTTTTCATTCCCCTGCCTGCACACTTTTCACTGTATATCATCTTTGCAATTCATCAGTGTTGATAAAATACTCCATAATTTTTATTGGTTGTTCTTTCATTTGTGTTCACTTGAAAAAAAGGTCATTCCTCTGCTAAGGACTCAGTCGTGTAATATTCTTTGTTTTCCCCACTTAGGATGGGATGGTTTACGTTCTCACCACAAACACCTGCAATCCTAGCTACAGAAGAGCCTCCTGGCCCTTGCAGGCCCTGAGTGTAGTATAGAGAGCTGCCTAGTGTACCACAGAAGGAACTTGCACTAGGTCACATCCTCCTCCTGGGACCCAAATACTGCATGGCACCATTTTGAGAGTGGAGCCAACACAAGACTACATCCTGCCCTGGGGTACATATCCACTCACAGAGCTGCAGTATTACAACCTTGGCTAGACCCAGCAATACTGCTGTGTCCCTAGCACCCAAGCCCATGCAGTGGGCTACACCCCAGGGAACAGAGTAAGTCAGGAGAGAATGGGATGATATATTCAAAGTACTGGAAGAAAAAATAGTGGCAGCCAAGTATACTCTACATAACAAAGTTATCCTTCAGAAATAGAAGAGAAAAAAGTGTTTTCCCAGAGAAGCAAAACCTAAAGGAATTCATCACCACTAGACTGGTCCTACAAGAAATATTAAGGGACTTCTACATTTGGAAGTGAAAGGAAAATGTCTACCACCATGAAAACACACAAAAGTACAAACTCACTGATAGAGCCGATATACAAATGAGAAAAGTAAAAGAATCAAACATCACTACAGAAAATCACCAAATTGCAGAAGTAAATAATAAGGGAGAAAGAAAGGAAGAAAGTATATACAAAACAATTAGAAGCCAATGAACAAAATGACAGGAGTAATTTATCACTTATCAGTAATAATGTAAATTGTTTAAATTTCTCAATTGAAACATAAAGACTGGTTGAATGAATAAAAAGAAAAGACCAAACTTTATGCTGCCTACAAGAACTCACTCCACCTGTAAGACATATACAGACTGAAAGTGAAGAGAGGAAAAAAGATATTCCATGCAAACAGAAACAAAAATTGTCCAGAAGTAGCTATACTTATATCAGTTAAAGTAGTTTTTAAGTAAAAAAATTAAAAAGACAAAGAAGATTATTATGTAATAGTAAAGGGATCAGTTGAATAAGAGGATATAACAATTGCAAATATATATGCACCCAACATTGGAGCACCCAGATATATAAAGCCAATATAATTAGAGCTAAAGAGAGAGACAGACCATAATACAATAATAGTTAGGGACTTCAACACCCCACTTTCAGCATTGGACATGTCACTAACAAAGTGACATAAAACCAACAAAGAAATATCAAACTTAAATTGCACAACAGACCAAATGGACCTAATGGACATTTACAGAACATTTTATACATTAGCTGAAGAACAGACTTTCTCTTCTCACGAGCATATGGAACATTTTCAAGAATATACCATATATTAGGCCACAAAACAAATCTCAACAAATAAAGAAGCAAAATCATATCAAATATTATCTCAGACCAAAATGATATTAAACTAGAAATCAGCAATAAGAGAAACTCTGAATACTGTACAAATACATGGAAACTAAATAATGTGCTCCTAAATTATGATTGGTTGATGAAAATATTAAGAAGAAAGTCAAAAGATTCTTTGAAATAAATGAAAATGGAAGCACAACATGCCAAAACCTATGGGATACAAGAAAAGCAATACCATGAGGGAAGTTTACAGCAATAAACAGCTACATCGAAAAAGAAGAAAGACTCTAAATAAATTGCTTAGTAATCTACATCAAGGAACTAGAAAAGCAAAAACAGATCAAACCCAAAATTAGTAGAAGGGAAAATAAAAATAAAAAATAATAAAAAATCAGAGAAGAACAAAATGAAATAGAGACTAAAACAACAATCAAAAAAGATCAATGAAATGAAAAGTTGGTTTTTGAAAAGATAAACAGTGTTGACAAGTTATCAGAGTAACCAAGAAAAGAGAGAGAGAAAAGCCAAATAAATAAAGCCAGAAACAAAAAGAAGACATTACAACTGATAACACAGAAATTAAAAGGATCATTAGAGATTTTTATGAACTGTATGCCAACAAATGCCAACCTAGAGGACATGGACACATTTTTGGACACATATAAAAGACTGAACCAGAAAGAAATAGAATACTTGAATAGACCAATAATGAGTAACACTGGATAAGCGCTTAAAAAAAAAATCTCCAAAAAAGAAAAGCCCAGGGCTTGGGGCTTTGCTACTAGATTCTACCAACATTTTAAAGAACAAGAATTATTTTCAAACTCTTCAGAAAAATTGAAGGTAGTGAATTTTTCCTAACTCATTCTATGAGGCCAGCATTACCTTGTCACCAAAACCAAACAAGAACACTACAAATAAACAAACAAAAACTACAGGCCAGTTTCACCAATGAAAAATTAATATACCTGATGCAAAAATCCTCAACAAAATATTAGTGAACTAAATCCATCAACACATCAAAAAGAGAATATGCCATGACCAAGTGAAATTTATCAGGAATGCAAGAATGATTCAACATACAGAATCAATAAATGTGATATATCTCTTCAACAGAATGAAGGACAAAAACCACATGATCATGTCAATAGTTGGAGAAAAAGCATTTGATAAAATTCTTCAAGATAAAAACTCTCAACAAATTAGGTATAGAAGGAACACACTTCAACACAATAAAGACCATATATGAGAAACCCACTGGTAACATCATACTGAATGGGGTATGCCTACTTTCACCACTGTTATTCAACATAATACTGAAGGTTATAGACAGAGCAATTAGGCAAGAGAAGAAATAAAAGGCTTCCAAATTGGAAAAGAAGTTGATTTGTCCCTCTTTGCAGATGATATAATAGTATATATAGAAAAACCTAAAGATTTTACCAAAGAACTCTTTGAACTGATAAATTCAGTAATGTTGCAGGATAAAAATCAACATACAAAAATCGGTAATATTTCTATACACCAATAACAAGCTGACTGAAAAAGAAATCAAGAAAGCAATCTCATTTGAAATTTCTTTAAAAAAAACCCCATAGGTATAAATTTAACCAAGATGAAAGATCTCTATCATGAAAACTGAAAACTGATGAAAGAAATTGAAGAGAACAGACAAAAATGGAATGATATTCCATGCTCACACATTAGAATAATTAATATTGTTAAAATGACCATACTGCCCAAAGCAATCTACCAGATTTAATGCAATCCCTATCAAAATACCAATGGTATTCTTCACATAAATAGTAAAACAATCCTAAAGTTCCTATGGAACTACAAAAGACACTGAATAGCCAAAGCAATTCTTAGGAAAATAAAAAAGCTGGAAGCATCACAATATCTGACTTCAAAATATATTACAGACCTATAGGTCTAGGCAAAGATTTTATAGCTAAGACCTCAAAAGCATGGACAACTAAAATAAAAATAGACAAATGGGACAATATCAAACTGAAAAGTTTCCATACAGCAAAGGAAACAAACAACAAAGCAAAGAGACAACCTGGAGAATGGGCTAAAATATTTGCAAGCTACTCCTCTGAAATACACAAGGAACCCAAACAACTTAACAGCCAAAAATCCAAATAATCAGATTTTAAAATGGGCAAATGATCTAAGTAAGCATTTCTCAAAAGAAAACCACATCAACAAATATATGAAACAATGCTCAATATCACTAATTATGAGGGAAATGCAAATAAAAGACCCAAGGAGCTATCATCTCAGTCCAGGAAGAACAGCTATCAGCAAAAAGACAAAAACAAAAATAAACACTGATGAAGATGTGAAGAAAAGGGAACTCTTATACCCCGTTAGTGGGAATGTAAACTAACACAGCCATTATGGAGGACAGTGTGGAGGTTCCTCAAAAAACTAAAAATGGAACTACCATACTATCCAGCAATACTACTCAGTATTTACCCGAAGGAAAGGAAACTAGTACATCAAGGAGATACCTACACTTTCATATTTACGGCAATATTATTCACAACAGCCAAAAAATGGAATCATTCAAAGTGTCTATTGACATATGAATGGATAAAGAAAGTATGGTGTATGAACACCGTGGAATACTAGTCAGCCATAAAAAATGAAATCCTGTCATTCGCAGCCACATGGATGATCATGGAGGACATTATGTTAGGGAAATAAGTCAGGCACATGTCCTGTGATAAACATCACATGTCCTCACTTATATCTAGGCGCTGAAAAAATTGAGCTTATAAAAGTAAAGAGTAGAACTGTGGTTATTAGGTGCTGAGTAGAGTAGTAGAGAGAGGAGGATAGGGAGAGGTTGGTTATGCCTACAAAGTTATAGCTCCATGGGAGGAATACTTTCTAGCATTTTATAGCACTGTAGAGTGGATATGATTAATAATAATTTAGTATATATTTTCAAAAAGCTAGAAGAGAAAATTCTGAATGCTTACAACATAAATAAATGATATGTTTGAGGTGATGGATGGCTAATTACTCTGATTTTATCATTACATTACATATACTTGTATTGAAGTGTTCTGTATCCCATAAATATGTACGACTATTATACGTCAAGTAGAAATAAAAGAAAAAAAGAAAAATAAAAAAGAACATTTGTGACTCATGGGAGAAGTTAAAAAGACCAACATTAATAGGAGTTTGGAAGAAGTTAATGGCAACCCTCATGGATGACTTTGAGGGGTTCAAGACTTCAGTGGAGAAAGTAACTGCAGATGTGAAAATTAGCAGGAGAATGAGAATTAGAAGTGGAGCCTGAAGATGAGATTGAATTTCTGCCATCTCATGCTAAAACTTGAACAGATGAAGAGTTGCTTTTTATGGACAAGCAAAGAGAGAGGTTTCTTGAAATGGAATCTACTCCTTGTGAAGATGCTGTGAACACTGTCAAAATGACAACTAAGGATTTAGAACAGTACATAAGTTTAGTTGATAAACTACCAGCAGGGTTTAAGAACATTGACTCCAATTTTCAAAGAAGTTCTACTGTGGGGAAAATGCTATCAAACAACATCCCATGCTACAGAGAAATTTTTTTGTGAAGGAAAGAGTCAATGGGTGCCGCTAACTTCATTGTTGTCTTATTTTAAGAAATTGCTGCAGCCACCCCAACCTGCAGCAACCACCACCTTTATCAGGTAGCAGCCATCCTCATTAAGGCAAGACCCCCTACCAGCAAAAATATTATAACTTGCTGAAGGCCCAGCAGGCCACTAGAATTTTTGGCAATAGAGTATTTTTATTTATCTATCTATTTTTATTTTTATTGTGAGACAAGTTCTTGCTATGTTGCCCAGGCTAGACAGTAACTCCTGGGCTTACGGAATCTTCTTCCCTTAGTCTCCTAAGTAGCTGGAACCATAGGCACATGCCACCACACCTGGCTTTAGAAATTAAGTATTTTAATTTTTTTTTCTAAAATTTTTTACTTCCATAGGTTATTGGTGAACAGCGGATGCTCTGTTGCATGAGTAAGTTTTTTAATGGTGATCTGACAGATTTTGGTGTACCCATCACCTGAGCAGTATACACTGAACCCAATTTGTCATCTTTTATCCCTCACCAACTTCCCAACCTTTCTCCGAGTACCCAAAGTTCATTGTGTCATTCTTATGCCTTTACGTCCTCATAGCTTAGCTCCCACTTATGAGTGAGAAAGTATAATATCTGATCCATCTTGAGTTGATTTTTGTATGAGATGAGAGATGAGGATCCAGTTTCATTCTCCTACATGTGGCTAGCCAATTATCCCTGAACCATTTGTTGAAAAGGGTGTCCTTTCCCTACTTTATGTTTTTGTTTGCTTTGTCAAAGACCAGTTGGCTATATTTGGGTTTATTTCTGGGTTCTCTATTCTGTTCCATTGGTCTATGTATCTATTTTTATACCAGTACCATGCTGTTTTGACTATGGCCTTAAATATAGTTTGAAATTAAGTAATATGATGCCTCCAGATTTGTTCTTTTTGCTCAGTTTTGCTTTGACTATGAGGGCTCTTTTTTGGTTCCATATGAATTTTAGGATTGTTTTTTCCAGTTCTGTGAAGAATGATGGTGGTATTTTGATGGGAATTGCATTAAATTTATAGATTGCTTTTGTCTATATGGTCATTTTCACAATATTGATTCTACCCATCCATGAGCATGGGATGTGTTTCCATTTGTTTGTGTCATCTATGATTTCTTTCAGCAGTGTTTTGTTGTTTTCCTTGTATAGGTCTTTCACCTCCTTGGTTAGGTATATTCCTGAGTATTTTTTTTGTAACTATTGTAAAAGGGGGTTAAGTTCTTGATTTGATTCTTAGCTTGGTTGCTGTTGGTGTATAGAAGAGCTACTGATTTGTGTACATTAGCAATTAAATATTTTTAAATTAAGGTATGTATATTGCTTTTTAGATGTAATGCTATTGCACACTTAATAGATTACAGGATAGTGTCAACATAGCTTTTATATGTACCCGGAAACAAACAAAAAAATTATATGACTTGCTGATTTAACTTTATTATGGTGGTCTGGAACCAAACCTGCAGTATCTCCAAGGTATGCTTGTACTAAAAAAGGAGCCTGGTGACCTTGAAGATGAACCTTAATTCTATTTGTTACATCTGTAAAATGTGGGGGAAGGTCCAATCTACCTTCTGATTCTAATATGTTACAAACATTTTACACAATTGCTGCTTTCCGATCATCTACTTAACAGAGAAGCCAAGGGAAAAGGAAAAAGTGATAAAGTCACTGCTACTTGGAGATCAAGGAAAACAAATTAAATATAACATCACTAATGCGGGTACACAGCTGGTGGTTAATCACTTACTATGTCATAGTAAGGAAAGATAATTTTCAAAGAAAAAATTCCAATGCTGATAATTTTCTGGGAAAACATTTATTGTTTCTTCTCTTCTTTCCCTTCCTCCTCCACCTCCTTTTTCTTCTTTTTTTTTTGGCAATAATTTCCAATCTACTATGGCTATAGCAGCCTATACACTCTAGTATTTTTTGATTTTTTTTTTTTTTTTTAGACAGGGTCACACTCTGTTGCCCAAGATGGAGTGCAGTGGTGTGATCACAGCTCACTGCAGCCTTGGCCACCTGGGTCACAGTCTCCTGAGTAGCTGGGACTACAGACCCATGCTGCCATATCAGGCTAATTTTTGTATTTGACGTAGAGACAGAGTTTCACTATGTTCCCCATGCTGGTCTCGAACTCCTAGCCTCAAGTGATCTGCCTGCCTCAGTCTCCCAAAGTGTTGGGATTACCAGTGTGAGCCACTGTGCCCAGCTAGTATTTGCTTGATTTTTAAACTCTTTTGGCACATGAATACATATATGCCTTATGCAATTTAATGAATTAAAGAAAATTTTCTTTGTAATCTGTACAATTCTATTGCCACTCCTAAGGATTTCCTCCTCCCTCCACACCAAAACCAGACCTAGGGCTAATTTGCAATGAAACCCCAGTTGCAAGCATTTTTGACCAAGTACGGCCATCTAATGGCAGTGAATGTAACTTTTTTGCCAGAATGAGGAATCAGAAAGTTTGATCTCAGGGTGCCAGTACTATGTAGGAAAGAAGGCTGTCAAACACTGCATCAGCCAAATTTCTGCCTGGTGCATGTGGGTAAACAGAAACCCTCTTCAGTTCCACCTATGATGGCAGAGCAAGTCACTGAGGCTAGTTCAGAGGTCACCTCCTCCGTGACGCCTGCATTGAGTCTCTCACAGGCCCCTCTACTCTCTGTGCTGTGCCAAAGCCTGTGCTTGTCTCCCTTAGAGCACTTCTCAGCTGGGCTATGTATGTCTCTCTGTCTGTCCCTCTCCTGTTCTCCAGACTATGAGCTTCTGGAGGGCAGAGGTCTTGTTTCATGCTTTCCTTTATATGCCTAGAGCCTTGGCATATAAATAATATATACAAGATTATACATTATACATACATATAATTACACAATTTATGGAATAAAAATTAGTGAATGAGAGAGTAAATGTCTATTGCCTTAATAATGTCAGTTCCAAAAGAATGCGACATCTGCTTCTCTTAAATCATTTTGTAGATGTGGCAGATGCTGCAAGGTTTTGCGTCAAGGCTCCTGCAGGAAGAGAGAGCTTCTTCCCTAGCTGCTGGGAATTGCTGGCAGAAGGGCCTCAGCTATAACCTTCCTTCCAAATTGTGTCAGCTGAAGAAACAGCCTCGCCCAAGGGCAACGCTCTGCCTGGGGCAGCCATATCCAGTACCTGACTAGTGTGGCAGTATGAGGGCCCACAGTTAGAGAGTCACCTCTGATTCCTGAAGATGCTGTGATGTTTCTAAGGCCTGCCCTCAGGGGCTTAGTGTGTCTTCCTTGTGTCTCCTTCCCCAGTCCCTGAGTAATCTGCTCCATCTCTGCACCTGCAGAAACATGCCCTTCCCATGGCACAGGACACACCTCTAGTGTCCCTGCTCCTGCACTCAGGCAAGCTCAGCTGAGTACTGTGGTTTAATTTGCAATGTTGCCCTGTTTCCAACTCTACCTTTTGCCTCTGTATCCCTTTGTGTCTGGCATTGTTTCCTTCCTTCCTTTCCCTTTCCCCTGACAAATAAACACCAGACTTTGTCTTGTGGAGTCTCACATTGTGAGAGAGATAGAATCCACAAGTTCTGAGTTTCCACCCCCCCATTGTTCAAACAAATGCTGCCCATCTTTACTTCGCATACAGTAATTGTACCGAGAGAACTTCTAGACCAGAACCCAGTAATTTTTTTCTCTAAAGGGCCAGACAACAAACAATTTAGACTTTGCGGGCCACGTGGTCTATGTCACAACTATACAATACTGTACTGTTGGAGTACAAAAGCAGCCATTGGCGATACTCAAATGGTTCCAGTATAACTTTATTTACAAATCAGGCAGCGGGCAGGATTTGGCCCATGGATCATGTTTGCTGATGCTGTTCTAAGCAGTCATCATGTACTACCAGCCTGGGCTTGACCTATGGCTGTCTTGCCTGACTCATGTGTTCTGTCTTCCAATGAGTCTCGGCTTCATGTAGTCTCAGGCTTGTTCTCTGTGACCCAGAACTGTGTCATCCAGATGGCCTGCACAGTACCTGTGTCAACTTGAAGCTCACCTGAAGTTTTCCATGCACATGAAGTAATAAATTATATGCTGACCTTGCCCTATTTTATGGTGAGAAGAAACCAGTGACATTCTCCAGAGTCTGGTAGTGATAAGCCTATGCAGAAGAATCAAGCCTGAGGAGAGGGCTGTTTTAGACAAAGTGCTTAGGGAAATCCTTTCTAAATAGGAGAACGCTGAGCAGAAATCTGGCTGCATTAAGAGGGAAGACCTCTAGGGGAAGCCCATTCCAGGCAGAAGAGCAAAAGAGTGAAAAGATGTGAGGTGGTCATGTGTTTGTCATGTGGAGGAACGGTCAGGTGCCACGTGGCTTGAGCAGAGTGAGCAAAGGGTAGAGTGTAGGGGATGAAGTTAAATTTTAATCCTACATTTCTAACTGCCTGTGAAAATGAGCTTTCCAAAAATATGTGTGCTGTAGTTCTGGTTATTTCCTGAAATATCAATCCAGGCCCACTGTTATGAACACCACCAAGCTCTGTATTAAGAACTCATGACTTCACTAGCACATTCACGAGCTTCTGCATTGGAAATTTTTAGGTATCTGAACAAAGGCCATTTGCAAACATTGTACTGCAGTCATCATATTGACATCACTCTTCCTCATGATCCATAAGAAAGTACCTGTAAAGGGCTCCTTCTCTACCATGCCTCCAACCCATTTGCTATTTCTTTAGCTGCCTTTTTTAAAGGCAGCTCATTGGCCCTTCACTCTTTGTGAGTTTATTATAATGAACAAATGCAAAAGTTCTTTAAATATGTCCACAGACCACTGGATCAGAATCACCTGGGGCACTTGTTGAAAATAAAGATTCTGGGGTCCCTCTCGCTGACCATGTAAATCAGAATTTCAGACGCTGAGCCCAGGAAATCAGCATTTTAAATAAGCTTCCTAGGTACTTGCTACTCAAAGTGTGATCCTCAGACCAGCAGCATGGGTCCCTGGGAACTTGTTAGAAATGCAGAATCTCAGGCCCTATGCCAGGTCTACTGAATTAGAATCCACATTTAACAAAATTCTCAGGTGTTGCCTTTATCTATTAAAGTTTGAGAAAGATAGGCCTAGATGATTCTTACATCCTGGAGTGTGAGAACCACTGATTTAACACCATTAAAGGGAGACAGCAAATTTTTTCAGAATAGGGTCTACACTGAGATTTGAATCCCAGGAAATGGTTGCATGGCTTGCCCAGTAGAAAAGGAACATATGCAGTCTGCAGGTTCCCTTTCTGCATGTGAGACCACTTCAATCTACAAAGATTTCCCAGTTTTCAATGTATCAAACTGCAGAAGTGTGTCCCCTTTCTGAAGCTTGCAATGTCCTTGCTGATGATTGTTTTCCAGAAGTGTTTGTCATGGCCACCGGTTGTGGAATTTCATTTTGGTATCAAATCCACTTTTACAGGCTGGCTCTGTGCTGAGTTATTAGTGATATTCAGGTGGATGGCAGTTTATGCAAGTCAATGTTGTTTTCTAAGTATTTTATTCTTTCATTTAACAAGCATGCACTGAGTGTTGCTAGTTACTGTTCTAAGTGCTGAGGAGACTTGAATACAAAAAATAAGGCTCCTGCTCTCATAGAGCTTCCATTAGAATAGAGAGGTGAAAAAGCTAACATGCACATAAATCTGGAGCAATAGTGGCATGAGGGCAATACATTAGCAGTACGATAGAGTGACTGTGGGCAGATGGGCTCTTCGGGTGCTCTAAGGCCATTTTGAAGTTACAAAACTAATATCTCACTTTTAGAAAAGGCAGCCATCTCACTTATCAAAACCAACGTTTATTAAGAGCTCAGGTGGCTGGTAGGTGGCCCAAGGGCTGCAGGCACAGTGGTGAATGAGGCAGGTTTCTGCTCTCAAGCAGCTGATGTTCCAGCAGGGGTTGGGCTGGGGGTGGACAATAAACAAAACAAAATATAAGCAAGGCAACTTCAGGCTGCAGTAAGTGGAATAAGGAAAGTAAGAACGGTGATTTCACAGAGAGAAACACGGAAGGGAGAATGATTAGGAAAAGCTCATTGAGAAGGTGATGTTAGTACCGATACCTCAATTGTGCGAAAGAGCCAGTCATGGAAGACCCTAGGGAACAGCATTTAGTTAGAAGGAACAGCAATGCCCAAAGATGTGAAAAATCTTGGCTTATTTTAGAAAGGAAGTAAGCTAAGTACTACTTGAGCATCACAGTGGGTGAAGGTTGGAGTGTTTCAAGGTGAGAATAGAGAAATCACTCAGGGACACACAGACTCAGAACTGAACGGCGGAATGGTGATGCGAATTGTTAAGGCTTTAATCACTGGTGTGCTGGGACCAGTTCTGCCACTGGGAGAATGGGTTGTGAGGTGGAAGGGCAGAGACAGTAGGGAGTGGTGGTGAGTAGGAGGTGGAGGTAATGGGAAGTGGACCATATATTCTGGGGATAGAACCTGTGGGACTTGCTGATGGATTGGATATAGGTGATAAGGGAAAAGGAAAAATCAAGAATGCCTGCTTGGGGGCTTCAGCAGCTGAACCAATGGCAGTGCTGCTTACAGAGTGAGGGAAGGGTAATAGGGAGAACGCAGAGTCCTGTGCAGGACGTGTTGCATTGAAGATGACACAGGCACTTCATTTTGTACTCTAGTTTTGTAACAGTTGTTTATACCCCTTACCCTTTTTTCTTTTTTGCTTGGCTTCTGTCCTGTCAGTTTCTGATAGAAGAAATGTAGCAGTTAGGATATGGTTTGGCTCCTTGCAAGAGAAAATAAGGTTTAGACAAGCAAGTACAAGGCTTGTTCAGTTGCTCAAGGAAGCCACCACGGTCTCAGGCCCCTTCTATCTTTCTATTCTCTCATCATTAATTTATGGCTTTCCTCCTCATGGTGCAAGATGGCAGCTGTTCCTTTGGCATTGGAAGAAAATTCTCCATGAATATTTCATGGATTTTCATGGTTCAGGCTTTCTGAACAGAGGAGGTGTTTGGATTCCCATGGCCTTAGAAACTGGAGATAGTGTCTCCCTAAAGGTATAGAACTCCTGAGAGATTTGGAGAGTTAAAATTCCTCTCTTTATCCATCTTGGAGACATTTCTTACAACCCAGATGATCAACTAAGTGATGCCTTCCTCTTCTCCCCTGGAGGACATTTCTTTAATGAGTAATCTCTCCCTGGAGGAAGAATAAGCAGATGTACCAGTGGCCTCTGAATCTCCTAATTTGGGGATGTAAACTCTGCTTTTACTTAATTCTATTCAATAGGGATAAATGGGTAGAAATGTCTTTCCTATTTGCTTGAACAAAAGCACCTCTGAGTTTAGCACAAATGCTTTCATGCATACAGAGCAATGTTTAGCATGGGCCAGAGGAAGAAAAAAGACATGACTGGAAAACCAGCACCCAGTCCTTATAACAAACATCTCTTATAAACACACACTGCTCAGATGGTGAAAGAACAGCATCAGAAGTAAAAATAACTACAGAACTATTTGTACCCTTCTCAAATGTATTCTGCTGGTTTCTCAAAAGCTATTGAGTAAAACTAGATGTCAGAATACTAAAAGGCATCTCTCATCTGTATTAATTCTGCACCATTCACTACTATTTAATAAATTCAGCAATGGAAGAATGTATTTGGAAAAGCAGGAAAGAGTACATAATATTAATACATATGAGAAGCTCCCAGCAACAGAGGAGGCTTTGTTCTCTGAGTTTTTAGAAATGATTTCTAAAGTTGTTTACTTATGAATAAAATCATGCCTGAATCAGTCTTTCTCTGGTTGTTTTGTTCTCTCAGTGGCAGCAACGTGCTCCATCCCAGGACTCAGTCTACCCTGCAGGCCTTAAAAACCTTCCTCTCTGGGCAGCTGTTTCGGATAATGCACCCTGACTCCTAGCCACTCAGTTTTTATATTTTTTGCAGATTTCAAATACAATATAATTCACATAACATAAAATCCACCTCTTTAAAGTGCACAATCCAGTGATTTTTTAGTAAATTCACACCACTTTGTACATCTATCCCCGCTATCTAATTCCAGAAATTTTAATCACCCCTAAAAGAAACTTTGGAATCGTTAGCAGTCACTCCCCATTCCTCTCTTGCCCAGCCCCTGGCAACTACTAATCTACTTTCAGCCTCTGTAGATTTATCTGTTCTGGGTATTATCTATAAATAGAACCATACAATATGCAGCCTTTTGTGTCAGGCTTGTTTCACCTGCATAGCATTTTCAAGGTTCATTCATGTCATAACATGTATCAGTATTTCATTCCTTTTATGGCTGAATAAATTTTCCATGGTTTGGATAGATCACATTTATTTTTCAGCTCATGAACATATGGGTTATTTCCACATTTTGGCCATTATAAATAGTGCTGCTATGAACAGTCTTATGCTATATTTTGCATGAACCTATGTTTTCAATTCTCATGGGTATGTACCTAAGAATGGAATTGCTGGGTCACATTTTGAGGAACTGCCAAACTGTTTTTCCAAAGTGTCTGCAGCAGTTCACATCCTCACCAGTAATGTATGAGGGTTCCAATTTCCCCATAGCCTTGACACTTGCTACCTGTCTTTTTTGATTCTAGTCATCCTACTGGGTAACAAGCAGTATCTCATTGTGGTTTTGATTTGCATTTACCTAATGACTAATGATGTTAACATCTTTTGATGTGCTTATTGGTCATTTGTCTATCTTCTTCAGAGAAATGTCTATTTATGTTCTTTGCCCATTTAAGACTTAGATATTTTTGAGTTGTAAGAGCTTTTCATATATTCTGGATACTAGATTCTTATCAGGTATACGATTTGCACATATTTTCTCCCATTTTGTAAACTGTCTTTTCACTTTCTTAATACAGTCTTTTGATGCACAAAAGTTTTAATTTCGATGAAGTTCAATTTACCTGTTTTCTCCTTTGTTGCATGTGCTTTAGGTGTCATATATAGGAAACTGTTGCCTAATGCAAGGTCATGATGATTTAAACCTATGTTTAATTCTAAGAGGTTTATAGTTTTAGTTCCTATATTTAGGTCTTCGATCCATTTTGAGCTAATTTCTGCCTATGGTGTGAGGCAGGGATCCAAACTCACTCATTTGTGTATGAATGTCCAGTTGTCCAATTATAATTTATTTAAGATTATTCATTCCCCATTGAATAGTCTTGACATCCTTGTCAAAAATCAATTGATTGCATGGGTATGGATTTATTTCTAGATTCTCAATTCTATCCCATTGATCTATTTGTCTATCCTTATGCCAGTACCAGGCCATCTTGATTAACATAGCTTTGTATTAGGATTTAAAATTAGGAAGTGTAAGTTCTCCAACTTTGTTTTTCTTTTTCAAGATTATATTGGCTACTCTGGGCTCCTTGTCCCTCCAAATGAATTTTAGGATCATTTCTGCAAAAAAAAAAAGACAGTTGGAATTATGTCTGTCACATTTTATGAGACAATTTGGGGCTATTTCTTTGGCACTCTCATTACTGAGTCAGAAACTCAAGAAATGAGGGTGATTTGAGGTACTTAAATTTAAATATTACCCGATTTCCTCCAACAACCACCACACATATTTGATAAAATGATGGATTATCAATTTAGGAGTTCAGAAATGTTCAGAGAGAACAGTGTGTTCTGACTTGGTATGCCATCTTCTCTCTCTTCTGCCCTGCTGTCCTCGCCCAGCTTGGATACTAGAAGCAGCCTGCATTCTGGCCTGGGCTCTGCACAAAAGCTGGAGGACTTTTAGCAGGTTGCTTTCTTCTCCAGAAGTCTAGGCCCTAACCTAATCCTTAGCAAGGGCTCTGGTTCCTAACTGCTACATCCAGCGCATGGTGACAGAGGTAAATTCTCCTGTACAGCCTTAGAGAAGCCTCGCTAAAGATAGCTCTGCCTGGGTCACACAGAAGAAACAACACTGCATGGACCCCAGGGCTCTGCTTCAGCATTGGCTGGAACATCATTGTTATAGACAGCTAAGCACTGTAATCCATAAGGTTGAAAAGTAAAACAAGTGGTTTCTAATCCTATAAAAACTAAATGCTGATACCATGTAGAAGTCTCTGAGAACTCCACATCCCTACTATTGCTTGGCATTCAAAATTCTGTCTTCCTCGTGGGCCATGCAGAAGTTTCTGTTCTCTGCGGCTGCACTGTTCTTTATGTCTCAGACAGAGATTCCCAATGAACCCTGTTGCTCCCTGAGCCTTTTGCTCCTCTCTTTTCTGGGGAGTCAAACTACAATTCACAGAAGAGTTTCTGGCCACTCCTCCTGCCCACAGAATCGCAAAGGCCTGCAGGCCTGTGTGAGTGTGGCAGAGGGCGTGTGGGAGAGCTCCGTGGAAGATGCGTCTGTCCCTATGCAGACTCCCCTGATTGGTTATGAGTGCTGTCACACACACTGCTGAATCTTGCGGCATTTTTGCCGTGGACCTCAGTTTCCCTGACCTCTGAGTGATTCAGTACACCTGACAGAGGGGATGAAAACCCTTTGGCGGTCCCTGCCTGGCCTATATCCATCTCTCTTGGAATGGCCCCTCTGACCCCTATGTGAACTCTGTGACAAGTCCTCAGCCCCAGCTTGGAACAAGAAGGCCAATTCCATTAGCTGAGCAGTGACCAGTCTCTCTCTCTCTCCCTCTCTCTTTCCAGAATCTGAGACCCACCCAGACTAGGGTCAGTCCATGGTAGTTAAGTGAACCTGTGTGGGTATGTCAAGTGGGCACCATGTATGGGCGGAATTTTGGAGAACAAAATTCAAACAGTTAACCTGAGTAAGCGGAGACCACAAGCGTAGGACGATGTCAGAGACAGGAGGAAGAAAGAGGAGAAACAGACAACAGAGGGCCGCTGGAGGCCCAGCCGGGACTGCACAGTGACCTGACCCATCCAGGGCTAAACCTTTGCCCGCACCTGTCTGGTCCAGCTCCTCTAACTTTGCTTCAGTGGGTTGGGCCCCAGGAGCTGAATGTGAATCCAGGGGCATTTGGGCATATCCGGAGGGCGTTTTTGTTGCTGTTTTGTTTTTCCTTCAAGCGTTTTTTCGCTTAAAAATGGGGTGATGGGCTTTTATCCTGGAAGAGACCCATGTTTAATAAAAAGTGTTTCTCAAAAAATATAAAGATTTTTATACCCCCCAAAACCACTGAATTTTTTTAAAAAGATTTTTTGGAGTTGAGTCGATGTCACCTATCTGGTGGGTCCTGAAGTCTTAACATACTAACTACAGTTTGAGGACCAAGGCGTCTGTCCAGCCCTATGATGTTGCAGATAAGAGACTGGAATCCTAAAGGAACGCAGGGCCTTTCCTCCTCGCATCTTTATGTCCATTTTCTAAACCGAAAACTGAGGTTTTGTGGGACTCACAGCCCTGCAGCGAAGATTCAGAGGCTGAATGTGAATAAAGCGTTTAGTAAAGAGCCTTAAAAAATAGGCCGCGGGAGGCGCACAAGGCTTCTGTCTCGTGACGCTTCCCTTCTGCCGCAGCGCTGCCCACGCCCTCTCCGCCGACCTCCGCCCCGCGCCCCGCGCCCCAACCCCAGGTGCTTCCAGCAGCGGAACTGAGAACCGCAGCCCCGGCCCCGACCGGAAGCCCCACCCCGCCGCCGGGGACGCAGACTCAGGAGCGCGTACGTTAGCATCCCGGGCAGCCGCGTCGCGCCCCGCACTCCGTACAGGTAACGCTTGCCAACCTCGCAGCCCTCTGGGAGTCGTCGCGGGCGAGATTTCCGAGCTCCCGACGCTCTCGCAGCTCCGCTCAGCCCGGACTTCCGAGGCCCCGCGTCAGCCGCTCCGCCAGTTTCTGTAACCTCTGGTTCCGGCGCTCGGACTTGGGAGAACGTGGGAGGTTGGTGGTGGGGTTTCCGATGCTTTATGTTTTCTGCGGGGTTTGGGCAGTCCTTGGAGAACCCCGAAACCGAAGTCCGCGGTGTAATCAGGGGCTGAGAATGGAACCTCAGGCGCCTGCGAGCCCCCTGAGGGCTTGGGCTGCCCTCCTTGGCGGGATGACTGGCGCCGGCAGCCTGAGAGAGTCGGGGGCCTGTCTCCACCGCTAAGGGTGCCGTGGGCTGCTGGAGTCCGAGTCTCTGCCCTGCTCCACCCCTTCTCACAAAGCCCCTCCACCTCCTTGAGGAGCTCTCTTCTACCAACCTTCCTGTCCCCAGCCTTCAGAATACTCCTATTTTCCGTATTATTTATTCATCTTGGTCAGAGTTTTTTTGACCTTCTCCACTCTGGAATAAGTTCCAGAGGAGTCACTCGCACAGGAAAATTATTAGAATATAAAATCCCAGAGGTCACGTAGTCCAGGTCCCCATCCCATGCTTGGAGCCCTCAACAGTGCTTGGTTTTCTTCCTCAACTTCACCACCACCTGTACTTGCTGATTCCGCCTCTGGCTTACATGGAACCCAACCATGTGTATTTCTCTGTAGCTGTGCTCTCTTGGCCTGGGAATGATGCTCCTGGAGGCCATTGGACAGAGCAGGAACAGACCTGTTGTGTGAAGGACATGGGTCTGTGCTAATCTGGCCTACTCCTTCCATGACCTGTGCAGAGCCCTGCTCCAGCCTCTGCGCCCTCTGTTCCAGGACAGTTGTTCCACATCCTCCTTCCCAGTGCCCTAGGTATTCCTTCCACCCAGGGAAGGACATTTCAAAAATATTTTCTTTTGCTGTACCTTACGGCCCTGCCTGCTCCTGCCCTCACTCTTGCGATGGTTACTTTGGCAGCTCAGACGTAGCATTTAAATCTGGTCCTATGAAGGCTTTCTTTCTGATACTCCAGGGTCTTGGGCAGTTTGCGATGGCTTTAACTCTTAATACAGAATTGCAGAAATTCCTCTCTTTGTGGAAGGCACTGCTAGCCCCTGCCCCGCCCCCACCCCTCGTTCTGTTTTGTGGAACACTGAGCCTGCTTTGCTATCCACTGCAGTTAACTTTTGGAGTTACCCAGATTTCATCTCTTTGACATAGTCTCACATACAGCATGACCTTGTGTCCTAGGTTGCCAGAGACAGTTCTGGTTTATACCGTTGTCCCAGCGTAATCACTTTCAAAAGATTCATGGTTTGTATGATCAAGCTTGTCTCTGTCTCTAAGTTAGATGCACTTAATTTGTAATTAAGAGAGTGGCACGTGGCAGCCCATGTGAAACTTGCACTGGCCCACAGATTTTAGAGCCGCAGACTAGGAAACCAGAATTCCTCCAAGTCAATGCTTATACCCTTCATGTAGGTAGAGATCTTTGGGTGGCTTTGCCCCCAGAGGATAGGGGTTCCCCTCCCACCCTGGCGCAGAAAGTCCAAGCTAATACTGAGAAGTATATCTAGTCAGATTCATCCCCAGTTACTATGAGGCTTTGAAGCTAGTGCTCCTAAATTCACTGTCATGATCCAGAGGAAGGTGTTCAGAGTTCAAGCCCAGCTCCTTGACATGGCATCTGGCTCCTGGAAAAGTAACTGATGTGGAAGTGTGACCAAAGTTAGGCCTGAGGTGTCCTGGGCTTCCCCAGGAACCAGAGAACTCAGTTCATGCAGGGCCAGTTAGTTTTAAAGACTGCATGTCAGCACTTCTAACTGTCGTAGCATTAGGCTAAGAGGTAGAACACTGGTTATCCACTAGGATGACCAACCATCTTAGTTTGCCCGGAATTGAGGGTTTTCCTGGTACATGGGTCTTATAATTTTAAGACCAGAAAACCCCTGGACAAACTGGGATGAATTGATTACCCTCTTCTCAACCCTGGCTGCACGTTAGACTCTCTTGATGAACTTCTCATTTAGAGTCTAATTTAATTGATTCAGGTATTTGTACTTTTTTTTTTTTTTTTTAAAGCTTTCAAGCTGATTCCAACAAGCTACCAGAGTTAAGAATTACTTGGCTGTAGACAGTGTTTCTAATAACCATTGAAGTTGTTTGTTTTTTGAGCAGAAGCGAACCCAGACATCTCTCAAAGGGGTGTACGACCCTATGTATTGGTCTTCACCTTATCAAGAGAGATATCAAGCTAGCAGTTGCCTACTATTACTATTATCTGTCCCCACCCCCAGCCCTTCTTTCCTACTGGTGAGGACCAAGCTTTCTCTTTTCCTGGCATGCTCTGATACCCTCTCCTTTCAGATAGGAGGTAAGTGGAGTTGTCTCATTTTGATTGGTGGAATCATGATTTGCGTAGTTGCAGATGAAGCTGGCGTGAGACTTGAGACAGGACTGCCATCTCTAGGTCTGGGACATGTGCCCCCAGAGAGTGATGGTCCAGAGGCTAACTGTGGAGATGAGTGTGCTTTGGCTTTGCCCTGTGGGGTGTGGGAGCTTTGAGACCAGGTGCCTCTGGGACTGTCCCCTCTGCAGGCTTCCAGGATCATGTGGTACATCAGCACCAGGGGCATGGCCCCACGGGTCAACTTTGAGGGGGCCCTCTTCTCCGGCTTTGCATCTGACGGGGGCCTCTTTATGCCTGAGGAGCTCCCGCAGTTGGACAGAGAGACCCTGTGTCAGTGGAGTGCACTCCCCTATCCTGGCCTCGTGAAGGAGCTGTGTGCCCTCTTCATTGGCTCTGAGCTCATTCCAAAAGATGACTTAAATGGTGAGCACTCCCACCTCTACTTCCACTCCCCCATCCCCTGCCAGCTCAGTCTACAGAGTTGCAAATCCATCACCAACCCACTAAGAAGTCTATAATCACGTTTCTCAAACTTTGGGACTTTTTCCTGACTCTAGAATCACAGAACTGAAAAT